>QTSX02004439.1:0-176389 GCA_014839935.2 Entomophthora muscae
TAAATCTGAAATCAGTTTGTTTAAATCTGAAGTATTTTTGCTTGTTACCATAGCTTTTAAAACTACTGTAAAATTATTGTTATTTTTAATTTATTGTTAAAAAATCTCTGTGTGATTTCAAATAGAGATACCACTATGTAAAATGCAATTTAAATTTAAAATTATACATATTTCCTTTTTATCATAAATAATACAGTAATTTTCAAAGCTGTGGTGCTAAGCAAAAACTCATCTATAAAAAATCAACTCAGATGAAAACACAGTTTTAAAAAATGGATTTATATTGATTAACAATATATTTGGGTTCAGCTTTATTTTTTGAGATTCATTAAATTTTTTGCTGATGAGTTGATTTTGCTTAGCGCCATAGCTTTAAAAACTGATTTATTTTTACATATTAGGATAAAGTTAATAGACTTATTCTTATGATAGATTCCCTTTATCTCTTACCTCTCCTGACAGCACTGAGTTTTAATAGGAAAATAGCCAAATATATACTGGGGACATGTAATCATTTATGAAATCTCTACACGTTCATGAGAGGAACTCTTGAGACTTGACTTGTACTAGGAGCCTCATCAAGATTATTATTGAAAGGGGTTACATGCTCTTTAAAAGCCTTTTAATATGAGGATTCATAAGGCACTGACCACTCAATACTTTAAATATAAATGTTGAACTTTATTAGGCCCTATATAGGTATGGAAGTAAAAAAACAGGCCCCCAGATGCATTTGACCAGTATCTTATATAAGGAATTATTGTATCTCTAAAAGTTGCTGCCAATGTATTTTAGGAAATTTCAGAGCAATGTGGTAGCTCTGTAGTAGTGGTGAATAAATGGCTAAATTATCATATTTAGCCATATGTACAATGAGCTTTGCCTAGCACAAGAGTGTCCTCTGCTAGTGCACCAAATCAGTGATCCTGATGGGATGTAGACATCTCTCTAATTTGAAACTCAAGGATTCAAACTCTGGTTAATGCTTTTAGTTTCTCTGTGTTGAATTTGGTGTTTGTTAAGGCAGTAATTATTTATTTTGCTTTAACAGCCTGAGAGTTGAACACTGGTTCAAACCAAGTTAGCGCCTTGGCACTATATCTCCTAATTGCTGGCTCCCCAGACCATATTTTAGAAGTTGCTGGTGCTTTGGTGATTGATCCTGATGCTTATGGCTCCTCAGTGCCAGTATTTTTTTTTGCTGATGCTGTGGCACTTTAAATACCTGCATAATTTAGTGTATAATCAGTCAATCCATTATTAAGATAAAGTAAATTTCTTATAATCAATCTTTTTGGTTGATATCAATTCATCAATACATTAAGCCCTCCATAACCTAGTAAACAATTCTTCTCCAGGACATTGTCAGGAAATCTTGATTAACTAGGGTTGACTGATCAATCTCTTCATTATAACAACCACCAGGAAAGATAGACAGAGCACTGCCATAATAGAGCCCTCTATTCTAGGCACTATATCATGGGGCTATAAGGTTGATTAATCATACATGATTTTGTGAATCAAATCATATCTATAAATAGGATTCATTTATTTTAGAAGTACCTGGTACATTCTGGATCAACTCCCATTGGCTGTTTGGAGGCACCAAAGAATTATAAAGATGCAACAATTGATTCAAGAAACCAAGGATGTGCATGCTGCTATCAGAATTGTTATCAATAAGTTTGGCTTGGAGAAGCACCTCCATCAATAAATATGACCCACCCAATTGATACTTAATTCACCAAGAAGTTAGACAGAGCATCACCTGACTGAGTTGTAACTTTGCCAAGCATATGATAAGATCTTACCCAATGACTCACAATACTTCAAACTCTCATGTATCCAAGATTTAGTGACATTTGATTTCATTTAAGCCATGGAGACTTGGCTGTATTTAAAACCCTTACAAGTTCACTTGGAAGATAGAAAATTTTCACCCAATCACATTACTGTTTTATTTTTCAGCAGTGTCAAGTAGAGAATAATAGCATATTGGTGTTACTTCAAGGACCTCTCCTAAGGCACCTCTTTTCTAAAGTTTCTGGTCTTTTGTCTGTTGATTTATAGAACCCTTCTCTTATACTGCCTCCAGTGACCTTATGCTGGAAGCCTGCCAGTCACTACCATCCATACCACTAATATGACACATACCTGCTGTCATAAAGTTTAAACCCATATCATCAATCACTTTAGATATCTTTAAATTGATATAATAACATACCCTATAGATCATCAAGACCTAAAATTCTTGAAAGACATTATAAATATACAGCAGTTTTCAAACCTGTTGAGATAAACATATATTATTCAGTTTAGAACGCATGAACTCAGTCTAAAAATGAAATCAAAGTGGATTCAAATCTATTGTAAATTAATATAAATTCCTTGATTTTTTATTTTGTTTTTAGACTGAGTTCATTCGTTCTAAACTGAATAATATACATTTATCTCAACAGGTTTGAAAACTACTTTACAGTAAACTTCAAAAATATATATACTTCTTTTCTTTCTACACTTCTCTTTCCATCATCCATTCTTGCTCTATCTTAGTCAGTAAAGTTATCCAACTCAAGATAAGATATGTATTTTTGAAATAGTTTATTTCACCATTAAAAAACATCTTGAATGAGACTATCTCAAAAGGTTTTTGCAATATAGTCCAGAATTACTAAAGCAATATTTATAAAAAAACTTAATAAAACAATATTGAATATCTAAACTTTACATATCAGTTTCTAATAAAGCATCTAAAAAACTGCATCACAAGAACACTATCACAAATCAAAACAAAAAGAGTGTTGTCCAAATAAGGTTTTTTAAGTAGAAAATTGCATAGAAATGGCCTAAAATACACTATCACAAAATACACCATCTAGAAAAACAGCATCTGCAATCCAATATTTAGCATACTCTTTGTGGTAAATCTAGAGCCTTCCCCTTATTAGCTGATAATAAATTATTGTATTAATTTGAGACCTCACATAATAAATTAAACCAAAATTACACCACTTTGATAGTACTATCACCCAGTAACACAGCAATTCAAAACCTCACTTTTCATAGGCTGGGTTTATTCCTTATCATAGAAGGATCTATAATATTTGGGTTTCAAAATCAAAATATTTTATTAATGATGCTCATATATGCAAGGGAGTGTTTACATTATCACAAAACACACCGTTACAAAACCCACTAGGTTTCTAAGAGTCCAATAGGAGTGGCACCCACTAATGCAGCACCAAGAACTAACCTGTTTTTACATATGGCGTCACAGGACACCATCTAGAGCACACAATTGCAAATAGACTGCTTTAAAATTTGAAAAGTTTACTTTGATGCCAAATTTCACTTAAGTAAAAAATGTAAGAAAACCTCAGAAATTTGTGTTTATGTATTTTTTGATCTCCTCTAAACAACTGGGTACTTTTTAATCCCATTTGTATAAGCTAGTTTTTTGAGAAATTCAATTTTACTCTTTGGCCTGGTTGAGGCAGCTTATCATGGAAACATTAAATCAAAATACAAATATGCGAGAATCCCAATGTTTTTGCTCAACACTGTCTCAACAACAGCATTCTCAGAATACAGCATCTAGAAATGCAGCTGTAGCCAAAAACTCAAAGCTTTGCATACTTTAGCTACTAATAAAAATCATTTTTTAGGCAAGCTTACTTTACCATTTCTTTGATATAATATATTTTTAAAGTTTTTTTAAAAGAATATTTAAAAGAATTTCATAATTTTTTATTGCAAAATTCTCATTTTTTACTTTGAAAATTGTCCCTAAATTTGAAATTTTCTGATGCTAATTCACCCTTAGATGCCTCCCAAGCCTACCACCAATGCTACCCCAAAGGCTCCCAAGAGCAAGGCTACTTCCACCAAGGCAAGAAATCCCAAGGCTACCTCCTCCAAGCAGCCTCCTAAGAAAAATACACATTCCATGACCCCATGCCTGCCCCTGAGCCGGCTGATAGCCCTATCCCTACCAACTCTCCCTTTGTACACAAACTTTCTGATAAACAGGAACAACAGTTCCATTGTGCTGTAACTGTGCTGTTTTAGCAGAGTTACCAGGGATTTCTTTGGAAACTAGACAAATTATCTTTATTTAGAGATAGGGATTAAATAGTTGTTGTGAATCATTTTAGAAAGGAACATGATTATGTAGATCATTCAGTTGGATGGTGAAGGAGGGTGGCTTGTTCCTAGTAAAGTATCAGGCGCCAAATCAATTCATCCATCAAATAAAATCATTGTTTGTTCATGTTCTTTCATTTTGGGAATTTGAGTTTGATTTCCTTGTTTGGGCATGGGTTACAGGGAAGTCAGATTGGGGGTCCCAAGCACACTTAGTTGGAACCTTTTTGGCGGGTTGGTCATGCTGTTTTGTCAATTTTAATGATTAAGATGAGCATAAAGAAGGCTCTGAAAATAACTCTAATGGGCATAAACCAGCTGCCTCAGAGGAGAAGCTCATCCTAGAGTGAGACTTACATGCAGTTGCCAATATCTGCAATGATAATGTGCAGTTAAAGCTCCAGATTTCTTCCCTGACTCCTTACCATCATGACTAAGAAGGGGGTATTGGATTTAAAGACATCTTTCTTTTCACTTGTAATGATCATAAGAGAAATATGAACCATCATCACTACCAGTGTGGTAGTCCTGGCTGCCTCCCAAGATTGACAACCATAGACTTTAATTAATTTAAGGAGTTCACCATTGAGCATGAATGTTTAGATACTGATGAGATCCTTTATTATCTCATGTACTGGTTCCTGCATCAAGAAATCCCCCTTAATAAGTACATGACTTCTTATGAGCTGGCCATACATGCCCTCCTAAATCTAAATGAAACCAGATAGAGGAATTTGGTGAAAAAACAAACTTCAGCGCAATGTGACTGATCAGCGCTCAGCTGATGCTAATCTTGGTATTGGTGCTAGGAGGATTGATGAGCTTTTGCTCACTGATGACCAAAAGATAACTATGCTTGGTAAACAATTCCTATTGCATGGTGATAGCCAAGGGGCATTAAATTACATGATTTTCTCTGCAAGCCAGGAGAATCTAGAACAACTTGTTAACTGTAATACATGGTTTACTTGATGGGAACTTCTCATTATGCCTGAAACTTTTATAATAGCTTTAAAATATACACAGCCAGGTGAAAACACAAAGTTCTCCCTTTTTCTTTTTCTTCCTCCCTAATAAACAAGATGAGACTTTCATTCACACCCTTACTATCCTCAAGCAAAAGCTGTGAAGCCATATTGCCCACACTTGACAAGAAGCCAGCATAAAAGAGGGGCCAGAAAAGAAGAAGATCCATCCAGATGACAACCAGGAAAAGCTAACTGTGCCCAAGAAGGCTCCAGAGTCACACCCCTACCATATAACATTAATAGTCAATTTGAGGAGGCTCAGGCTAATGCCTTTATAAAAGTCTGTAGAGAGTAGCCCCAAGGTTTCTTCTTCCATTATCATCAGGCTTTGATACCCCCTGATAAAAATCCAGACCTCAAAAAACTGGTATTCAAGAATATCAGAAAAGAGGCCAATAACATCTTTGGTTGCTTTTAAGCCTTGGCTATGGTCAGAAAGGAAGAGATAAACTTCTTTTACATTAGTATTATCAAGGACAAGTTTATTGTAGAAAATCTAAAAGCATTTGACCCATATATCCAGTACTTTGAAAGCCAGTGTGTGGGCATATTTCAGGGGCAGAGCTACATCTGCAAGAATAGGGACTCCATCAACTGAAACTGCTATAAGCAGGTTAAGGAAGGGGTCACAAAGACCACCTCTTTACTTGAAGTTTGACACAACCAATTTTGATGCCTGTTTAAGGCAAAGAAGCCCAGGTTTACTGATATTATCAGCAATCTAAAGATCCATCATGTAAATGGGGACCAGCTTTACCCCAAAGCCATCAAATAACAAGGCTGTTATATCAAAACATACCAACTAGCAGGTCAATTTTGCTAATATCATGGAAGATGCTTTGGCCTACTACTCTAAAGAAGGTTACCTTGCTTATCCCAAAGGCATTTTCAAGGCTCTTAGAGCCAAATCCTGATCACTGTTTCTTTTTAATAAGTACTTCTCCTTTTAAATAATTATTTTGTTGCAACTGAACCAATGAGAATTCAGTATTTGAATTGGGAAAGACAACAGTCCAATAGAGATGACAGGAATAATAAAGAATATGGTATTGCTTATTATAAAATACTGCAATTAACATACTATATGGGGAAAGCCACCGGGCCACAAGGGAGTGGAATGGTGGCATGTTCCATGTAAGGAATTGGAGCTAAGGAATAACTTGTGCAGGATCAGCAGGTCAAATTGGTAGTGCTCCTAATTAGGAGAAAGTGCCTGCAATTCAATATTGCCATAAGATTGGGATATATTGTTAGATACTTCAAGGGGCAACTCATTGAGTGCCCCCTGTGTATTATGAGATATGTTGGCAGGCAAGTTTGGAGACTTGGTTGCAACACCCCCTTGCCCCCTTCTTGTTGTCAGACACCAGGATCAAAGTTTTCAGGAGATCTGGGAAGGTCTGACAAGAACAATTTTTGTGTGGGGATGGCGCAACAGGGGCGCAAGCAATTATGGTGAAGATTTTGGTATTTCCTTGGACATCTTTAAGTTGATAGGTGTGATTGTCATAAACTGCAGCTATCTTGAAGGGCCCCAAGTGGTTGGGTTCTAACTTTGCTGAATTGGGGTTGAGGGTGTAAACAGGGCTACCTACAGCGTATCTGGCCTCAAGGTGTCTTGTCCCTCCCTCAATTTGCTTGTGCTCAATGTCTCAGGCCCTGGCGCGCCACTGGCTCAGGGAATAGGTAGGCAGCAAGGGGGGCTTTGCAGGAGCTGTGGACCGTAATTCCCTTTGTTCTACCCCTGTCAAACCATTGGGCGTCCCAAAGGCCAAAGTGCTGGGGCTGAACCCTGTGCCACTGTTGACTCTTTCTTGTAAAATGAGCAGTGCAGTGGGAAGATGTTCAGTCCATGCAGTATTAGGATTTTCCTGTGAGAGTTTGGCAATCAACTGGACCAGGGAGCCATTCAATTGCTCTATGCGCCCATTGGCTTGAGGATGGTATGGAGTTTTGACCATTTGTTATAGGGCATTTTTGGGACAATACACTTTCATGACATGTCCAACAAGCTCAGGACCCCCATCTGTAATGAGGCGTTTGGGTTGTACAAAACAGGCCACAATTTCTTTGCCAATGAAGCAAGTGATGGTGGTGGCAGTGTGGTTAGTGGTTGCCCACACTACTGGCCAATGGGTGAAGTAGTCAATGGCTGTGATGATATACTTCTTCCCAAGTCTGTCTTTGGGGAGGGGACCAACAATGTCAAGGGCCCACTGCTCAAAGGGTTACATGGTCTTTATGGGTAGGACAGACTTGGGGGTGCAGGCTTTGATGTATTCTTTTC
Organism: Entomophthora muscae; assembly: GCA_014839935.2. Classification (NCBI taxonomy): domain Eukaryota; kingdom Fungi; phylum Entomophthoromycota; class Entomophthoromycetes; order Entomophthorales; family Entomophthoraceae; genus Entomophthora; species Entomophthora muscae. The sequence goes on from QTSX02004439.1 coordinate 7,459, forward strand.
ACACAACACATATGTCTCAAAGAGATCCAAGATGTCTCAATGCATACACAGCCACCAAACCTTATGTTTCATTATTTCAAAGAAGCTGCGTCCTCTGACATGGCCCAAGGTGCAGTGGTAGTGCAGTATGGTGTCTCCTTGCTGTGTGGTGGTAATATAGAGTGTCTTTTCTCCTGTTTCTGCGCGGCAACAGACATTGCCTGCATTAGTGGTGAACTGATTTTCATTGTCCTTCAGTTTGAAGATGGTTACCAAATTAAGACCTTAATAGTGGGTTGCTTCAGGTTGCATGTAGAGCATGGGTCAGTCTGGGTCCAAGCTGTTGTCCCCTGTGATGGACACTAAATAGAGCCTGGAGAGAGCATCAGCTGTGACTAGCTCCTTTCCAGGTTTGTATTTGATGCACAACTGGTACAGGAGACAGACTTTTGATCCACCCTGCCTGACTGAGTTGATTCAAGTGTGACTGGGTATTGAAGTACTGAAGGGACTTGTGATCTTTCAGGATATGGGGTGGAAAGGTGGACCCTTCCAAGTAACAGCACCACTTCTTGACGCAGTGCACAATTGCTGCCAGCTCTTTATCATGAATCGGATAACATTGTTCCAAGTCAGTAAGCTTCCTGGACTCATATGCCACGGGGAGGAAGACGCCATTGTCAGTTTCTACCCTTAGCATGCCCCCTATGGCTCTTTCAGAGGCATCAGTCTTGAGTTTGTACTGACGGTTTTGATTGGGAAACTTCAGTACTAGTGCTGTTGTGATTCCATGCTTCAACATCTCAAAGGCTTGATCTCTGGAAGGGGTGCAGTGGAAGCAATGTTTAGTGTTCAGGAGCTCAGTGAGAGATGCAATAAGTTCTCTGCAATTGGGGATGAACCTGCACACATAGGCAACCATGCCCAAGAAGGTACATACCTGACCAACATTGGTGGGGGTGGCATGCTGGTGATTGCCTTGATTTTGGCAGGGTCAGGCTTTATCCCTTGGGCAGAGATGGTGTGCACAAGGAACAAAAGCTCTGACTTGAGGAATTCACATTTGGAGGGCTTAGTCTTCAACTGGTTTTTTCAAAGGGTGTCAAGGATAGCACAGAGGTGTTGGAGGTGCGTGTTTTGATCTTGACCAAAGACAATAATGTTTTTAAGATAAACAACAACAAATTCTCTAATCAGGTCTTCAAAGGCTTTATTCATCAACATGGCAAAGGTGGAGGGAGTGTTGGTCATTCCAAAATTTATGACACAACACTCAAACAACCTGTAGCATGTTTGGAAGGAGATTTTTGCTTCATCCCCTGGGGCAATGCAGACCTGGTTATACCCTGTGGTGAGATCAATCTTGCTAAAGACCTTTGTCACCCGCAAGTGTGTCAAACAGGTTGTCAATCAACAGCAGGGGGTACTTGTTTTTAATGGTCACCTCATTGAGGGCGCAGTAATCTGTGACTAGGCAAATGGACCTGTCCTTCTTGGCTACAAAGAAGACAGCAGCCCTTTATGGCAAAAGCAAGGGGCATATGAAGCCCTTGTCAAGTGAGTCTACAAGGTGCTGGTGGAGGGTTTCATCTTCTTTTAGTGTCAAGCAATAGAGAGGGCGTGCCTTGGGAAGCAACCCTTGTAGCTGTACAGCATGCTGGATCTCCTGGGGAGGAGGTAGTTGGTCCAGTGTTTCACTAAAAACATCTTTATACTCCTCAAGGAGAGCGGCAAGTGCTGGTGGAGATGGGGTAGTCAAGGGAAGGGCCGCAGGTGGTTCTGTGTGGATAACTTTGACTGAGCATTGCATGAAGTCTAGTTTCCCCCCTTGAAATTGTCTGAGCCTGTTTCTGTGATTCTTAAATTCACAGTATTGTGCAGCATCTTGCTCATTTTGACAGGGTATATCTATAAACCCACCTCATTCCTATTGAGGGTAATCACAGTTGTATCCCAGTTGATGTAGGGTTGGTTGTGGCAAAGCCAGTCACTGCCAGCAATGACATTGTGTCTGAGCCCTGCCATGATGGGGCCAGAGAGCTTAACCTGGATGTTCCCCATTCTCATAGAGAAGGGTACCGTCTCATGTGTAATTGCCACTCTCTGGGAGTCAGCCACCCGTACTGCCTGAATCTGCTTGGCACTTGGTCTAACTGTTGAGCGTCTGCAAACGTCTGGTCAACCATAGTGTGGTTGGCCCCAGTATCTACCAGTAGTTTTTGGGTGGTCTCATGAAAATGAAAGGGGTAGGCCAAGCAAGTTACATTATTTGGAGAGTGACTGGCTTGAAGTATGGGGTTATTGCTATGAACTTGGAAGACGTCAAGGGGTTTAACTTTGTGAATGTTGTAGTTGCAGGGATTCTTTGCTAGGAGGGATTGAGAGTGAGGGTCAAGTGGGGTTTTAGAACCTCTTGTAACTACAACCCCCAGGTTTTTTACCGGGTCCTCAATTTGTGCTAGCTGGAGTTCCCCTTTGCGGGGGTGCTTAAACCTATTTTCCTGTTGGTGTGGCTGACAGCAACCTACTTGGTTGTGAGCACTGCCAGGTGTGAGACAAGTTTGGGCTGGTGCATCATTGGAGTGGCAGAAACCCATTAAAGCCTGATTATTAGCCTCCACAATGACCTTATAGCAGTCATCAATGGAGGTGCAGCAACCTATGGGGATCCACTTGCAGATATGGAATTTTAACCCATTAACTATCAAGGTAAGGAGCATGGTGTTCCCATCATTCACAGCTTCTGGGGGAGGCTGCAAGATATTCAGAAACAGAACCAGTCTGTTTGATACCCAGGAGGGGAGTCCCTACCAAAATGGACGAGAATGTCTTACTGTAGCAGGACTTCACGGGATCCCTAAATGACGTCCAGGTAACTTCTATTTCTTGACTGGCCCAGGTGATAAACCAAACTGCAGCAGGTCCCATAAGATGGCCTGAAGCAGTGGTAACCCACATAGGCTCAGGTACCTGACATACACGGAGGCGGTTTTCAGTGGAGTGGAGCCAACTGACAATGTCAGCCCCTTCCACGCCACCTGAAAAGGTTTCCAACTAAAGATTGAGCATGTGTTGTGAAAGGTCTGACTGGGACAGGGTGACACTAGTGTTGGGCTGCCCAAGGCAGAGTCAATTGTACACGCTTGTAAGTACCAGTTGATCTTGATAGATGACGTACCTGTCGGGGATGTCCCCCTTGGGGATTGTCAGGAAGGTTTCTTGGTGGGGAGTAGCCATGTGGCCCGTACTCTTTCCTTTCTTGGGGGAATTTTCTCTTTAGGTAGGTTGTCAACCTACTTCTGATACCACTGTTGCAACTGAACCAATGAGGATTCAGTATTTAAATTTGGGAAGACAACAGTCCAATAAAAAGGACAGGAATAATAAGAATAAGGTATTGTTTATTGTATAATACTGCAATTAATATACTATATGGGGAAAGCCACCAAGCCACAAGAGGGTGACATGGTGGCATGTTCCATGTAAGGATTAGAGCCAAAGAATAACTTGTGCAGGATCAGCAGGTTGAATTGGTAGCGCTCCTAATTAGGAGAAAGTGCCTGTCATTTGAAATTGCCATCAGATTGGCCCATGCTGTTAGATATGTCAAGGGGCGGCTCATCAAGCGCCCCCTTTGTATTGTGAGATTTGTTGGCAGGCAAGTTTGGAGACTCAGTTGCAACAATTTTTTACTTTAGTTTTTTTATATAGATGTTTAATATATGACTACATTTCATATGGAAAGATTACAATTTTATGTTTTTAGTCTTTAGAGCTTTGCACACTATAGTTTTCACTAGCTGACCCCCTTATATTCCATATTTGGAATAATTGAGAAATCTTAAGTCCAGCCATGAGGTTGTTTGTTTTTAAAGTATTTTATGGCTTTAATTTATTTATGAGTTATCAGACACAGTTAAGAATTAAAATTGGGATAGGGTTTCTGGTGAGTGTCTTTCTAGATGATGTATCCCACTTGTTTAATTAAACCATGTAGATTTTTTAAATTGAGATATATGGTTTACTTTTTTGAGTATTTTTTAGTTTTTTATTTCAATTGGCTTAGGATTGATGAAGATCAGATAATATTTTAATTTTAAATGCTTGTCTGATTTTTATTATAGACATGAATTATGATGTTAAAATAATCCAATCTGACAAAGGTGATTTAAAAAATAGAATTATAATGCTTTGTGGTGGTTCCTCTGCTGGGTGTGAATTTTTTGTACAGAATAATAAAGGCAAGGACTTCATGTGTGCGACTACTGATTTTGGGAGGAGTCATCCTTGACTTGGTATCCGTTTTATCACCCTAGGATGTCATGTACCTTTAGAGCCTCAGCCAATCAAATGTAGATGAATTGGGTAGGGAGGATAGGCTCAAAAGCAGTGACCTCCTGAGATCTTTTACTCTTGGACAAAGGCCATATGAAGAAAGGAGGCACTTCTAGAAAGATATATTATACTGACGATCCCAATTTACTGACGATATCTTATGATCAGACGAGCAGCGACCAATTGGAAGGATCGAATTTGATCTGCAGTCTCAGTTTAAGTTTATATAAACAACATACACAGGAGAAGAAAGTCATGTCTCAACTCTGCTTTCTTTTATCAATCCTTTGTGCAAGTGCCTATTGTAGTACCTCAGGCGATTATAACACCTTGTTCAATCGCTGGGGCCCGAAGAGACACGAGGAAGAAGATCGGGACTCAGAAATCAACTATGAAAAAATAGACTGGGCCAGCGCGAGCAGTGGAAGCGATAATGTTGAACAGATACCATTTGCTATCCCTAGCTATGTTCAAATCCACGACTCTAAGCCAGCCAAGTAGATTAAATATCGCTCATTTACAATAAAAACTTTACCTTGAACCATTAGATCATCCACTACATATTCATTTCTTTAACCTTATAATAACTTTTAACTTTGCTGATATGCTTATGTAGTCATGATACCCACCCCATCCCCAGCATTGTTTTCTGATAGCGTTATATCCACCACCTTAATTTATAAATCCTTTATTTCTAATACATATAGGAAGGGAAACATTTATGAACCTTTATTTGTAACAATTTAAAGGTTAAAACTGAATATAAAATCAAAAGAAAATATTAAAGCAAACAGATAACTAACTTAAGCATAACAAAAAAGATACATTGGAGAAATTTTGAGGTGATTTTCTATTGTAACTACATTAGGGTCAGAGCTAATAAACTCTTAAAATCTCTTCTTCTTAATATCATATTTAACCCTCTTGCTAGGTACAGCCTCACCTCTCTCAATACTCACCCAGAAGCTCCTCATCTATAGCTTGCTTCCCTTACATAGCCTCAAAGTATCAACTAAATGATAAATTAATGGCTTTTGTTGAGCTGAAAACCTTTAAATCAAATCATTCAAGTGTAAATGTTGTAATCAGCCCTTCTCTAATTGAAGCATAGCAGAGTTTATAGGAAATTTTATCAGTCTTCCTGTCTCTAAATCCTTTTGTTACAAATCATTTGACTTTAACGTAGTAAACAAACCCTCTGTATATGACATTATATTTTATAGTATAGGGATTATTCTGACAAACCTTTCCCCTTTCTCATATCACCAGGATTAAGAAAATAAAGATACCCACACTTTTTAAACTTGGCCTTGGCTAAAAGTTTATCACAGCATCTTTAATTACTCCCTCTCAGGAAATTGCTTTCCTGTGAAAAGTCTCAATTGCTGAGTAAAATGTAGCACTAACTTCACATCAAGATATTATAATAGGATCAGATGTTTGTGCCCTATGAGAAATAATATTAACACAAGACCCATGGCTGTCACAATCTAGATGGACACTATGTTGCTTATCATCATAATATAAAGATCCCTTCTTATAAATCAAATAAACTATCATTATATCTTTAATTTTCCTTTTCTTTCAGGGCCAATGATGCCCCTGACAACATACTTACCAAAATCTTTGTGAATTTGTGGAAGCCTGCATTAAATACCTTCCTTATCACAAAACTCACCCTTGACAAACTCAAATGGCCAGGAATTTGCAAGGCCCACATGCCACAAAACCTGGAGAGCAAATGCATGGAAGAAATTGTATCTCAAAAGTATTGGCAACAGTAAATTGAGAAAGAAATCCCTTGATTGTGTGATTGGAAAATTATTTTTTAGGGTTCCCTAATTGATTTGGCACCACAGCAGTTAGAAGCTAAATATGCCACAGTATGAGCCCAAGCCAAGCACAGGTCCCTATGCATACAGATGCACTTATTTCCGAAACCAAGAGTATTCCAGTAAAGAAGATGCCACCAGGGCAATAATAGCTCAAGAATTGGCAAATTGCAAAAAATTTTTAAAATACAAAGGGAAATCCTGCTACATGTTGACATTGTCTCAATAAATTTTTTATGCAACAAGAGCACATATGGTTTACCAGAATCTTTGTTTTTATTATTACAGACCTATACCTTTTACTTGAATCACTTGAAGAATCCAGCCAGCTACACTACCTGCAGTATCAGCAGCCCCCAGATCCTTCCTCCCTTCTGTTGGTCCGCCTGAATACATACTGCTGCAACTAAACCAATAATAGTTCAGTATTTAGATTAGGGAAGACAACAGTCCAAATATAAAGGACAAGAATAGGAATAAGGTGTGTTTATTTTAGAAGCAATAGGGGTGATATAGTATATTTAGAGCCACAATTGCCCAGGGGGTGGCATGGTGGTGTGTTTTGTGTAACATTCTGACTAGGAATAACTTGAGAGGTAGATCAGCATATCAAATTGGTAACACTCCTACTTAGGAGATATTGCCCATAACTTGACATTGGCAGCAGAATTCATAATGCTGTGAGATACATCATGGGGCGCCTCTACAAGTGCCCCTTAATGTTGTAAGATACATTTGCAGGCAGGGAGTCAATCTTGGTTGCAACTTCCCCTCTTGCCCCTGTTTTTTTCCAGCACAAGGATCAGAGTCTGCAGGAGATTCAGAAAGTTATGTAAAACCCCTTTCTGAGTGGATACAGTACAGCAGAAGCGCAATTGATTGTGATGGAGCTTCTTGGTGTTACCTTGGGTGTCTTCAACTCTTAAGTATGATTTTTATAGATAGCAGACATTGTGAAGGTCCCAAGGTGGTTGGGTTTGAGCTTTGCAGAGTTGGGGTTGAGGTGTAAACAGAATCACCTACAGCCTAGTTTGCTTCCAGGTGTCTTTTTGCCTCCTTAAAATGGTCTAATTTGATGTCATTAACCTTGGCTTGCCACTGCGCTACTGAGAGGTTGACTGTGAGAGGTGGTTTTTTCTCGGATTAGTTAAACTATCTTGCCTTGATCCACCCCTGTCACATCATTGTGGGTACCAAAGACTAACAAAATGGGGCTGAACCCTGTTCTGTGACTGATCCCAGCTTGTATAATGAGCAGTGTGGTTAAGATATGTTCTGTCCAAGCAGTGATTGGATGCTCCTGGGACATTTTAGCAATTAACTGGACCAGTGAGTCATTTAGATGTTCTACTTGCCCATTGGCCTGTGGGTAATAGGGTGTGGTAACTATTTTTTAAGTGCATTCTTTACACAATACACTTTCATGACATTACTCACAAGCTCAGACCCACATTTGTGATTATTTGTTTAGCTAAGTAAAAATGTGCCACAACTTCCTTGCCAATGAAGAAATCAATGATTGTAGCAGTGTGATTAGTGGTTGCCTGTACCACTGGCCAGCAGATGAAATAGTCAAAATTGATGATGATGTACTTTTTGCCTACTCTGTCTTTGGGGAGGGGTCCCATAATGTTGAGGGCCCACTGCTTGAAGGGTTCCATGGCTTTGATAGGTAGGACCAGATTTGGGAGGTGCAGGTTTAGATGTATTCTTTTTGCACAACACACATGTCTTGAGAAGGTCCAAGATGTCTTAGCGCATACAGGGCCACCAAACCTTACGCTTCATGATTTCAAAGATGGTTACATCCTCTGATATGACCCAAGGTGCAGTGGTAGTGCAATATGGTGTCTCCTTATTGTGTGGTAGGAATTCAAAGGCATCTTTTCACCTGTCTCCACCCAGCGGCAAACATTGCCAGCATCAGTGGTGAACTGGCTTTCATTTTCCTTCAGCTTGGAAATTTTCAATGAGTTGAGGCATTTGTAACAAGTAGCTTCAGGTTGCAGGTAGAGCATGGGTCAGTCTGGGTCCAAGCTGTTGTCCCCCGTGATGGACACTAAATAGAGCCTGGAGAGAGCATCAGCTGTGACCAGCTCCTTTCCAGGTTTGTATTTGATGCACAACTGGTACAGGAACAGTCTTTTAACCCACCCTGCCTGGAGTTGATTCAATTGTGACTGGGTATTGAAGTAATGAAGGGACTTATGATCTTTCAGGACCTGGGGTGGAAAGGTGGACCCTTCCAGGTAACAGCGCCATTTCTTGATGCAGTGCACAATTGCTGTTAGTTCTTTATCATGTATGGGGTAAAATTGTTCTTAGTTGGTGAGCTTCCTGGACTCATACGCCACAGGGAGGAAGACACCCTTGTCAGTTTCCACCCTTAACACGCCCCATATGGCTCTTTCAGAGGCATCAGTCTTGAGTTTGTACTGGTGGTTTCAATTGGAGAATTTTAATACAGGCACAGTTTTAAGTCTTTCTTCAACATCTTGAAGGCTTGATCTCTGGCAGGGGTCCAGTGGAAGCGCTGTTTTGTGTTTAAGAGCTCAGTGAGGGGTACAATTAGTTCTCTGCAGTTGGGGATAAACTTTTGCACATAGGCAACCATTCCTAAGAAGGTGAACACCTGGATCACGTTGGTGGGGGGTGGCATGCTTGTGATTGCCTTAATTTTGGCAGGGTCGGGCTTTATCCCTTGGGAAGAGATGGTGTGCCCAAGGAACAAAAGCCCTGACCTGAGGAATTCACATTTGAAAGGCTTGGCATTTAACTGATGTTTATAAAGGGTGTTGAGTACAGCACAAAGATTTTTGAGATGTGTGGTTTAGTCTTGACTGAAGACAATAAAGTTGTCAAGATACACAGCAACAAGTTCTTTAATCAGGTCTTCAAAGGCTTTATTCATTAACACAGCAAAGGTGGAGGGAGTGTTGGTCATTCCAAAATTCATGACACAACACCCAAACAACCCGTAGCGCTTACAAAAGACAGTTTTTGACTCATTCCCAGGCACAATGCAGACCTGGTTGTACCCTGCAGTGAGATCAATCTTACCAAAGACTTTTACACCCACAAGTGTATCAAATAGGCTGTCAATTAGCATCAAGGGGTACTTGTTCTTGACTGTCACCTTGTTTAGAGAGCAGTAGTTGGTTACCAATTGAAGGGACCTGTCCTTCTTAGCTACAAAGAAGACTACAGCCCCATATGGCAAGAGGGAGGGGCAGACAAAGCCTTTATTGAGTGCGTCCACAAGGTTTTAACAAAGCGTCTTGTCTTCCTTGGACATCAGACAATAAAGGGGAAGTGCCTTGGGCAGTGACCCTTTCAGTTGGACAGCATGCTGTATCTCTCAGGGAAGAGGTAGTTAGTCCATTGTTTCACTGAAGATGTCCTTGTATTCCTTGAGGAGTGCAACAAGTGCTGGTGGAGGTGAGATGGTCAAGGGAGGGGCTGCAGGTGGTTCAGCACAGATGACTTTGACTGAGCACTGATTAAAGTCAGCTTCCCCACCTTGAAGTTGTATGTACCCTTTTCTGTGAGTCTGAAAAATACATTGTCATGGAGTAACTTGCTCATTTCAATAGGATAAATATGGAAACCCACCCCATTTCTGTTGAGGGTGATTACAGACGTATCCCAGTTGATATAGGAATGGCTATGGTGTAACTAATCTAGGCCTGCAATAATGTTGTGGCTGAGCCTAGCCATGATAGATCCAGAGAGCCTGACCTGTATGTTAACCATTTGTGCCAAGAGTGGTACTTCTTCATGTTTTATGGCTACTCTGCAGGAGTCTGCTATGTGCACTGCTTTAAATTGGCTGGGCACTGACCTAACTGTTAGAAGTCTTCAAATTCCTGATGGACTATAGTTTGATTGGCCCCAGTATTTACCAGGAGCCTGTGGGTGTTCCCATGGAAACAAAAGGTGCAGTCCAAGTGGGCGATTTTATTTGGTGTATGAATGGCTTGGAAGGCAGGACTGCCACGGTGTACATGAAACTTGACCAGGGGTTCAACCCCATGCACATTGCATTTCAGGGGTTTTGGAATGGTGGTATTGGGGATGCAAATTATGCATGGTTGTTTAGCCTCTCATATCAACAACCCCCAGGCCTTTTCCAACCCCTCAATCTGTGCCAACAATAACTTCCCCTCTCAGGGGTGCTTGAAGTCATTATCTTGCTGGTAGTGCCCCCACTTGACTGTGGGCGCTATCAGGCGCAGGGGAAGGTTGTGGGGTTACATTGTTAGATCTTTGGAACCCCATTGTAGCTCAGTTGTTTGCCTCTGAAACACCCTTAAAGCAATTGCCAATGGAAGTGTGGTGTCTCACAGGCACCCACTTACAGGTACAGGGCTTCAACTCATTGATGATGAAAGTGAGAAGCTTTGTATTTCTTCTGATGATGTCTTTTGGGGCAGAGGCAAGAGCTTGCTTCCAGGCAGCAAGGTATTCAGAGACGCGCCCTGCTTGTTTAATTGCAAGCAAGGGTGATCCCATAAGGATGAACAAGAGATTCTTTATACAATGGGACTTGTTAGCATCCTTGAAGGCTGTAAAGGTATCTTTGTATTCTTGCCCAGCCCAGTTTGTTACGAAAGTAACAAGTTCAAAGCCCTGGGCGGGAATCAAACCCGCTCCTAGCCACCAGGCAGGGCTAGCAGGCAGAGGAGATTCACCTGCACCGGAGGCGGGCCGGGGCCCCCTCCCCCCCCCCCCGGACCTTGGAAGACTTTCAGTGGTACGTCTGCCCAAACGCCCCCAAGGAACCCTACCAAATCATATGTGACGGCAGAGCAATCATCATATACCCTTTGATCTTCAGTGGGAAATACAACAATCCTGCTACCTACCTGGTCCCCATGGAACCACCCCTGACACCCAAACTGACCATCTCAACCCCACCTACCTCTGATGCCACTGGCCAGAGTGGTCAATTCCTGGGAGTGCTTTATCTGGCGCTCACAGGGTTGATTGACTCTTCCTTGCCAGCAGCTGGGCCCTGGAATGTGGTTGGGAAGGCCCTTTTCTATCTGGTAAAGTTAGGTCCCATCATCTGGTGGGCCATGCCAGTACCTTCTTTGACTCCTCCCTTGCCTGCTGGAGCTCCACAGTACTCCTGGTATCCTGACACAGTTGGTGAACCATATAGTGGCAGGCCCTGTGAGGTGCCCTGATGCTGTTGCACCCACTTGGGTTCAGGCACTTGATAAATATAGAGGCAGTTTTCTGTGGAGTATAACCAACTTACAATGTCAGCGCCCTCCACACGCCTGTGAAGGATTCTAGTTGCAAGTTTATCATACACTGTGACAGGTCAGACTGGGGCAGGGTGACGCTAACATTGCGCTTTCCCAGGAAGAGCTGGTTATAGACACTGCTGAGAACTCTTTGATCTTGATATTCAACATAAATTTTGGGATATCCCCATCCAGGATGGGTAATAAGGTCTTTTGGTGAGGGGTAACCATACCACCAGCACTTTATCTTTTCTTGGGGGACTTACTAAAAGTAGGCTGTTAATCAAACCTACCGCTGCTACCACTGTTGCAACTGAACCAATCATAGTTCAGTATTAGATTGGGGAAGACAATTGTCCAATAGAAAGGCTAAATAACAGGAGGAATATTTATGGTTATTCAGAATAGTGTACTCAATATACTATTCTGGGAAGCCACAAGCCCACCTGGGGGTGGCACTGTGGTGGGATCTTAATAGGGTCCAGGTTAGGAATATCTTAAGAAAGGGATCAGCACATAGAATTGGCAGCTCTCCTATTCAAGAGATATGACCCATAGCTCAACACCAGCCACAGGATACACAGTGCCATTAGATACATTATGGGGTGCCTCTATGAGCGCCCTCAGTGTACCGCAAGGTACGTCAGCAGTGCTGTGAATGCCAATCTCAGTTGCAGCGCTGGACAGGGTCTTGAGGCAGTTTCTGGCTAATAGATCTTGAGTTTTAACATGTCCCTGAGGTTTAAGCCTTAAGATCATCTCCCTGAGCAAGTAGAGCATGTTCTGGTGACTTATTAAGCAGCCCTTGTCCCCAAAAGGTCTGTAGACAGATGTGTTTCTAGAAGGTTTCTAAGGGGATCCTCCTTCCATTAATAGAGGCTTTGTTGGCATCAACCCAGTTTATAGTGTTGAGATCATGTATATCTTCCCTTGCATCTTCCATCTAGAGTTGGGAGAGAATTATTTTATAGAGAAACAGTGTTAAAGGTTTGTAAAACCCCAAACTCCTAGTAAGAGGTGTGCCAGAATCTCTGGAGGACTCCCCCTGACCCCCAGAGGAAAGGACCTCTCTGGAAAGGGATTCAAGACCCTATTTTAAGAGCTTTACACTCCTCTAGACGGGCTAACCAAGGGTGATGTGATGTTCCATGGGAAAGACACCAGAATGTTAGTGATAGAGATGATAGAGGAGCTTTTTGGGCTTCAATCTAGGTATACAGCCTTAGAGTAGAGTATTATCACTTGAAAGATGGTATCCTAACTCAGCTGGGCCCTTCAAAAGATCCAGGGCACTCTATGGTGGCCTCCTTGGAGAAGGAGCACCACAAAAACCCAAGGAGACCAAAGGGAAAGAGAAGAGAACCCCCACCCTAGAAGATGAAGGTTCCACCATGTGGTGTTCCAGATCTTTGGACACCAATACATGTCCTGGGTCAAAGACAGGTGCCAGCTGGGTGTAAATGTCATTCTCCAGATGGGGCAACTTCTTGGACAGTAGCTTGTACCTGGACTGCATGGCTTCAAATTCTTCAATCACCTTTCCTATAAACAGGCAAACTTGCCCTTCATAGACCTTCACATCAGCTGGGGTGAGCCCTTCTTTAAGCTAACCCCTACTGTAATAGTCTTTTAAACTCTCTGCCTATGAACTCCCTTACTCTGGTGGTCATCTCCAAGTGTTATGTCAATCTGTCCCATTCTTTGTCTAAAGTTTTGTTTTTTACAAGCCTCCTGAAGCTCTGGAAGTAGACACCTTCTTCACCTGAGCTAGGGTAGAGACTATTATGAGGTTTATCCATCAGAAACTCTGTGCAATTGTGGGTAATGAATAGGGGTCAATATTGGCGGTTGTTGTACTAAGAAGGAAGATCCTCTTAGAAAACTTCTGTAATATGGCGGTTTTGGGAAGATTTGATCTGGGTTGCCAAGTCTTGGAGTCCTTGTATAATCTCTTGGACTCCCTATGCTTGGTTTTGGGCTCCTTCCCCTTTATCTTGGGCTCCTTGTCTCTGGTCTTGCACTCTTGTTTAACGTCTTGAAGTCTTTGCCCAGCCATTTGTGTCCTGATTTCCTAGCCTCTTAGTCCTACGCTACCCTGATCTTGGCCTTTTACTCCTTCCCTGATGTCTTGGGCTCCTGCTCCTATGCCTTGTACTCCATGTCTAGCTTCTGGCTCAGGATTTTTCCCTTGCTTAAGCCTGTTTCCCCTTGAATAGCTCCTTGTTTCAACCTTTTTCCTTTCTGATCCCTTTCTTTTCCAGGCTGAAACAACATGGTTTTTCTTTCCCTATAATAAATTAAACCATTTTACTTACTCCAGTCAATCAGTACAGACTTCTCCCTGTCAAACCCCTGATTTATTAGTCTTATTACCTCTGGTTTAAAAATAAAAAATATTGATAAAACAGGCTTTGGTCTGCAGCCAATCATGTGCCTGGATCATCCTGTTTCCCCAAAAAGTCTCTCTGGATGACCTGCTCCTGCTCACTTCTCAAACCTGTTATCCCTTGCTCTGGAAACCCCATGGCTCTGCAGTTTGAACAGTTTCTCTGTGCTTCCCCCATGCTTTGCCATGTCAGTTTTAATGTTTCCCCCTACGTTTTGCTTAAATTATTTGCTTACCTGGGTTTTGCTCAACGTTTCTCAATGCTCCCCCTGCTCTCTCTGACTCCTGGGCAAAACTCTAACCCACCTGTTGCTCTTTTTATTCCCCTCCTGATGCCCTGGCAAATTCTGGCTCCAGCTTTTGAAGTTTCCCTGTGCTGCCCCTGTTTGCTTCTGCTACCTCCCATCAAATCTGCTGTTGAATAGATCCTTTCTGTAAGATTTTAATGCTGTTGCCCATCTGTTTCCTTATCATTTTTACTTATTAAACCCCCTTTTCTTGATATATTTTGCCTCTTTTTCTTATTTATTTATTCTCTTAAATCTTTTCTGATATCCTCTTTATTCTCTCTGTTTATTTTGTATGTTTAAATTCTCTCTCTTGGTTCTTTGTCTCTTTTCAGCCACCCTTGCTGATCCTTTCCTAGCCCTTCTGCTCCTTCTCCATGTTAATCTCAATCAATGTCTTCTATCTAAGATTCTCTATTACGTTAGTCCCCATCAGCCAATACCTCAGAATCAGGCACTAAAGTCCTCACAAGTGAATCAAATTAGACTGGACCCCCATCAGTGACCTACACCTTAGACATCAAGAGCAAGAATACCTCATGTCCTGCCACTGTTTATACTCACATAAGTAGTTAGCTTGAGCTTTCAGGTCCAAAGCAACCAAATTTGCTTTTCATAACCCTCCAGATCACCCTGTTCTGAAGCTGCTTACCTAAACAGCCACCTGGTTGATGGTCCTGGGCATAGCTATGCTTGCTGAGTAACTGAAAGACCCCCTCAAAGCTGCCAGGAAGACGTAGAAAGAGACCCATTATCCCTGGCCTAGGTAAAGTTATCTGAATGTATGCCCCCTGCAGTTGGTGCTATTATCTTGGAGCTCTTCAAGCATCCTACTCCAGAAAGTCAGGACCTTCCTGCTCTTCTGCAGCAGAAACTAAGGGCCCCTTGCTCCCAGTTCCTGGCTTAGACCCCTCATATCTCCTGGCCCAAGCTAGGCACGTGAATAAGTGAACCAACATTTACCAGTTTCTAGGCACTCCATCTATATTTTTGGCCAAGCTAGCCCTTGACTGTAAAAATGCTTCTATGTGGATTGTCACACCCTCCAGCCAAAGATCGGCCTGGGAGCTTGTCCTACCATGGACATCTGATGGTTGGGGTTGAACAGATCTAAACCAGTGCCTTTATCAAAGTCTTCAGGAGCTCCCCCAGGGGACCTGGTTTCATTTTTTTCAGGGGCTCTGCTGTGGCCTACTTAAGTGCTTGAAAATTCAGGATCTGGCTTACATGGAGAGCAGAAAGTAGGTGGAATAAATCTTTGGCTGTTTCTCTGAACCTGTCTGGGTGAGAAAAGAAGGGGCAGATCCCAGCTATGGCGCCCTCCAATGTAGGCAGTATACCACTGCAGATCATGCAGATTGGCTCTGCACATCAAGCACTTTGAAACTTGGTGAATCAGAGTTTTATAAGGAGCAGGCCAGATCAGAAACAGTGATGACTTGATCCTTCATGACTGCTCTGACCAGGTAAAGTTTAGCCTGTTCAAGACCACCTCTTCCCTTGAAGGGTGGCATGACTGGCTTGCCACAAAGGTACGGGTTAAGAAGATTAAGTTCTACATAATCCAGGTTCATCTGGAAACATAGCAGTTGATGTCTGCCTGCCTGTTCAAAGATGGGTTGGGAAACAAGGATGGTCATTTAAAGCAAACCAGGGCGGTCAAGAAATACCAGGACATGAGCAATGCTGCCCTGGTATACTATCCTAAGGTTAATAGGCTTGGCTGCTTGCTATTGGCCTATGTGGCTCTGTCAACCAATGTATGAGCATTTTCTCAAAAAAATTCTGTCTTATTATAATATTATTTTTTTGGTATTTTGATATTTTCTTTGGCATTTGGAGCTATTGGATGGTTATTTTAATGTATATCTCATTGATAGTATATATGGATATGGCAGTATTTGGCTTCTCCACTTTGGGGCTTAACACACCCTTTTTGCTACTAATTGATCCTGTATATTGCAGATTTGGAATCCTCAGCCCTTTTCAGTCTAGATATGATTCTTTATATGGTTTTTTGTATGCTTTTTAGCTTCAACAATAAACACTGTTTGAGTATGTATTTTTCATGGTTGTGATGCTGTAAATTGAGATGCCATAGCCACTAATGTAAATTCAGAACCTAAATGTAAAAATGCGGGATTGTCAAATCCTTGGTCCAAATTTTGAATCACTTTTTGCAGGATGGCATTTTTAATTAAATTTAATCATTTGTGTTTTATTTAGATTTTTAAAAATGCAGGAACTCATAGACACTTTGCAAAGCTCAAGTTCAACTGCATATTTCCAATAGAAAAAATTAATTAACTGGAATCAGATTTGAAGCTGATAAGGAGCGCCTTTTGGGGAAGCTTCAAATATGGAATTAGGAAAGAAGAGAAGTATATTTTATTGGATAATACTTTAGACTTATATAGACTTTACTGTGGCAGGAATTTAGTTAGATTGAACCTAGGGGTTGGTCATGTGCAAGATGGGTTTGAGCCACTGGATACTTGGACAGTCATGTGATATTACTTGGTTACCATTCTTGGTATGTCAAACGGTATATTGGAAGGGCACCAAATGGGGCAATGGCTGGATGTTAAGTAGGTTGGCAGTAGCCAGAATGCTTGTACATCCAGACCCTTGACACACACACCCTTAAGGGGTTACTCTGGTGCATCATGAGGGGGCTTTGTTTTCACGGCTGCTGCCTGATGCTCCTGGTTTTGTTTATTAGTTGGAACCAGTCTGGTCAAGTGTTCTCCTTTACTGAGGCAGAGATGGGTTCTGTGGTATTTCTTGACAATTGGGGTTTTGGCACCTTGGAACTTTACTAGATGGGTGTTGTGATCTGGTCTGTACTTGATGGTTCTTCCTGGTCCCTGGTGTACTGAGTCTAGTTTCTTTCTGTTGCCAGCTAGAGCCCAGACAGGGGAGTTGATGGGAAGTGGTTCCTCTGTGGAGGTACCCTTTTGTGTTTTGAGCCTCTTTATTTCTGCTATTTTAGCTTTGAGGCGGATGTGTTGTATATGTGGTGCCTGTTCTACTGTAGGGGGTTTTCCCGGGGGGATCTTTATGTATGGCTGTTTGTTGAGGGTGATTATTTCTGGTTTGTACCCGTAGGTTAGTTCAAACAGTGAATAGCCTGTTCCTTGATTGGTGCGGAATCAGGATAGTAGTAATGCATGTTTCACGTATAGTGGGCATGTGTCTTTGGCTTTGCCATTTGTTATTTTCTCTAGGGTCCTGATAAGGCTTCTGTTGAGGTGTTCCATACTGCTGTTGGCCTGTGGCCTGTACAGAGAGGTTGTGGAGCGTTTAATGTTTTTGGATTTTAAGTTGTCATTTACTATGTGACCTGATAACTCTGTTGCTCCATCAGTTATGATGTAGTCTGGAGTGCTGTAGTTGGCTATGATTGCTTTGTTAATGAAACCATTGATTTTTTGGCTTTATGGTTCTTTGTTGCCCAGAAAATGGGCCAGCGTGTGGAAAAGTTGATAGCTACAATTAAGAAACATTGGATTGTTTTTTTTCTGGGAAGGGGCTCACTACATCCAGTCCCCAAACCTTGAATGGTTCAGGGTCTGGTACTGGGTTGACTGTTGGCTGAGGAGCCTTTGTACTGGTGTATTTCTTGCACACTGTGCACTTTTTCAGAACATCAGCTATATCCTGTTTGAGGTTAGGCCACCATACTATCTTTTTTAGTGTAAGGTATAGGTTGTTAGCCTTTGTATGTCAGAGTGTCTGGTGATGTCTTAGTATGGTGTCAACTCTTTGTGCAAGTGGGATATACGGGATATGTTTGTTGTTATTGAATTTGGTATACTATGCCATTTGATACATGGAAATACTTTTTGTTCCTTAATAATGTATTGTGGGTCAGTTGATGTGTTTAGGGGTCTTTCCCTTTGATTTTATACTCAGTGTTGTACAGGTTAGGCCAGTCAGGGTCCAGGTGGTCAGGGTGATACTCTCTAGGCTGATATAGCCTAGAGAGAGCATCAGCTGTGACTAGCTCTGCCCCCTTTTTGTATTGGATGTCCAAATTAAGCTGTTCCAGCAAGGACATCCATTTGGCTTGTTGTTGTGCAAGTGTGTTCTGATTTTTGAAATATATTAAGGATTTATGGTCTGTTAGTACTCAGACATTTAAATGTCCTTCTAAGTAACATCTCCATTTCTTGCATGTGTGGTATATTGTTAGCAATTCCTTATCATGTATTGGGTATCTCTGCTCATTATTGGTTAGTTTTCTGCTTTCATAACATACTGGCAGGAAGTCTTGCTGCCCTGGCTGGCAGATGCGCAGGACTGCGCCAATGGCGGTGTCACTGACATCTGACTCAAGCTTGTAGCACCTGTTATTATTAGGATATTTCAATATTGGTGCTTCAATCAAAGCTTGTTTTAATAATTAGAAACTCTTGTCACATTCTGGTGTCCAGATGAATTTATTTTTGGCATTACCTTTGGTTAAGTCATTGATTGGTGTGGTTGGTTTTTTGAAGTCTTTGATGTATTTCCTTAGGTAAGCTACCATACCGAGAAAGCATCTAACTTGTTTAATGGAGGTGGGGTGTTGCATGTTATTTATGGCTTTAATTTTTTCTGGATCTGCTTTGATGCCCCTGTCAGAGGCAATGTGGCCCAAGAACAGGAGTTCCTTTTCCATAAATTGGCACTTACTTGGTTTTGCATAAAGTTTGTGCTTTGCAAGTTAGTTGAGTGTCTTGCAGACATGCGTGAGGTGTTCCTCTTTTGTTTTTGATAACATGATGATGTTGTCAAGGTAGCATAATGTATCTGAGAGACCATTTAGCGCTTGTTTCATCATAGTGGCAAACTTTGCGGGAGTGTTGGTCATCCCAAAGTTCATTACTCTGCATTCAAAGGATCCAAATTGTGTATGGAACCCGGTTTTTGGTATGTCCTTTTCTTTTACTTCAACTTGGTTGTAACCTGAGGTGAGGTCAATTTTGGAGAAAAATTTGGCTCCAGAGAGTCTTGCAAACAGGTCCTCTATGAGTGGAAGAGGGTATTTGTTTCTTTACTGTGCTTGCATTTAGTGCTCTGTAGTTGGTTACTAGACACAGAGTGCCTTCCTTTTTCTTTACAAAGAACACTGCTACCCCCCCATGGGGATTACAATGGGTGGATGAAGCCTTTAGCTAAGTTGTCCTCAATATGTGTTTTGAGGGTTTGTGTCTCCATGGGGGAGAGTCTGTAGAGGGGTGCAGGTTTGGGCATGGCTTTACATAGGTCAATGCCATGTTTGACCTCCTGTTTGGGGGGTAACTCGGTGAGTTCTTCTTTGAATACATGGGTGTATACATTTAGGAGTGCCACAAGTTCTGGGCATTGGATCTTGGTTGTTTGCATGTTATTGAACTCAGTTTACCTCATTATGTGGAGGGTAATATCTTTGGCTAGATGTTCTGAGTCATCATGGTTTATGACCTGGACAAATACTGTGTCTCTTAGAATGAGGTCATTGGGTTCTTTGAGGATGTTGAAATTGACTCTGTTGTGTTTGATGATCATGGATTTTGTTTTCCAACATACGCTGGGGTTCACTTGGGTGAACATGTCCATGCCTGCTAAAATAATGTAGTTTATATTGTTCATGACAAGTCCTTTGATGGACGTTTGTATTCCTTGGAGGTCAATTCTGAAGGGAGTTGTTTTTCCTTTGAGTAAAGCCTTTGATTTGTCTGCCATTCTGGTGTATTTGAAGTTGGATTTGACAACTGATATTTTGTACTTGGTTACAAAAGGTTTGCTACCGTAGTGTGTTGTGCACCAGAGTCAAATAAAATTTTATGTGTATGTGATTTGTAAGTGCATGGATTGACAATAAGTTGTGAGCAATCTTTAATTTTTAAGTTCATAAAAATGGAGGATTGTGAGACACGGGGGATGCAAGCAGCAAAGTTTGTGCCTTGGTACACTTTCTTGTCAAGTTGGGGGGAGACAGGGGCACTTAAGCCTGTTCCTCCTCCTCTTTTCCCTGTTCCTCTGTTTTGAGACCTTTGAGGTCAGAGAATGTGGGGTCAGATTCATAGCGGGTTGCTGTTTCAGCATTATTTACTTTGGTGGTGTCCTCTTTCTTGGGACGGGAGCGGTTTGTGCTTTGGCTGTGATTGCCATTGTTGCAATTGGAGTTGCTGTTGTTATTGTTGGTGTTCTGGGTTTTTTCATTGGAGTTTTCTCTTCCATTGCTGTTTGAGGAGCTATTGCTGTTGCATGCAGCATATTCCATGTTTGCGCGTTTTTCCATGCGCTTGGCTTTTGCAATGAGCACAGGCATGGAGGTATTAGCCTCTGGGCGGATGAGGGAAGCAACAGAGGGTTTCATTCTGTTGATGAATGATGCTCTGGTGTGTACGTTATCAGCTTGTGCTGGGTTTTGGATCTTGCAATGTATTTCAACAAATTTGTTGGCGTAAGCTGCAATTGTGGTCTTCTGAGGAAGATTGCTGAGCTGTATTGTGATGTCTTGGAGGGATTTGGTGACGCGGAAATTGTGCGTGATATCTGCTTTGAACACTTTCCAGTTGTCAAGCTGGTTGTCAGTTTGTGAGCCAACCCAGGTGGCAAACCAGTTAGCTGCACCCTTATACAGGCACTTGCTGGCTTCCTGGACCCATTTCTCATAGGGGATGCGGCTGGCGCAGAGTTTGGTGGCTGTGTGGTCTAGTCAGTTGATGAAATTTTCTTTGTTTTTACCAAAGAACTTTTTGATACCAAAGTATTTGGTGTTGGTCACTTTACCTGTGATAGGTGGTTGTGAGTTTGTCTGTGGTTAGAGAGAGCAACTGTATTGAATTATCTTGGCACATGCTTTGGGAATGACCAGTCCTTCAAATATAGTGCATCCACTATGTATATTTTTGTTGATGTTGTGGGCGCAGAAGTACGTTTTCCAGGTCTTCTGGGATGTGGCCTGGTTGAGTACATGAGCAAAGGTAGGCAGGTTTTGGTCAGCCATGGTCTCTCTCATGGGTGTGGTCAAAAAACTGTAGCTGCTACCAGTGATAAGGAGCGCCTTTTGGGGAAGCTTCAAATATGGAATTAAGAAAGAAGAGAAGTATATTTTATTGGATAATACTTTAGACTTATATAGACTTGACTGTGGCAGGGATTTAGTTGGATTGAACCTAGAGGTTGGTCATGTGCAAGATGGGTTTGAGCCACTGGATACTTGGAAAGTCATGTGATATTACTTGGTTACCATTCTTGGTATGTCAAACGGTATGTTGGAAGGGCACCAAATTGGGTAACAACTGGATGTTAAGTAGGTTGGTGGTAGCCAGAATGCTTGTACATCCAGACCCTTGACAAAGCGTTCAAATCCATTAATCATTTTCATTAAGTTTACTATGTTTTTTGAAATTGCGGGATTGTCAAATCCATGAACCAAATTTCAAATTGCTTTTGAATGCCACTAGTAAACTCAAATAATAATTGCAGGAACAGGAATCCAAATTGAATGTACAGTAAGTAACTAGGACAAATCAACACACATCAAGAAGCTCCACTCTAGATAAAATCAAATGAAAAATCCAATCTCAACAACCATGTTTAGACATGAAATTAAGTGAAATGCAAAATTGTCTAAACTGGAAATGATGCAATATTCTGCACTCTAAATCACTAATATAGTGACCACAAAAACATATAATGATATATGAGCTACCCTCCTGATGATGCAGAAATTTTTTAAAAGTTTTTTGGTCCCCGGCATAGCCAGGGGCCATAAAACTTGTTTTCAAGTAAGAAGGAGAGGTGGGAAAGATAAACCACCAGTTTACTAACTATGTATTCATGTATTGCTACTAAGGATACTTGATTACAGTTGATTTTAAAAAATGCTAATAATAAAGTAGAATTATACATTACAATCTATCTTATAATATTATCTTTTCCTTGATGTGTTGATAGCTCATTTGCTGTTGATAATGTGATTTCATTTAATTGGATAGTTTCACCTCCAGTTGCCTTGGCAATAGAAAATCAAGCTGCCTCTGCAACCACAGCTGATCTCAGAGAGGCAACTTGATTTCCTATTGCCAAGGCAACTGCAGGTGAAACTATCCAATTAAACGCAATCACATTATCAACAGCAAATGAACTATCAATACATCAAGGAAAAGATAATATTATAAGATAGATTGTAATATATAATTCTACTTTATTATTAGCATTTTTTAAAATCAACTGTAATCAAGCATCTAAATTTTAGCTGCCCTAAAATGGAATATGGTGATTTTTGAGAATACCTATGATTCCTAAAAGAATCATCATAAATCCACTCTAGATCCTTTGGCATCCTTTTTGAGACACCTATAAATTATATTTATTTCAAATTCACCTCATTTTTGATTTGAAATTTGGTTCTTGGATTTGACAATCCCGCAATTTCATATTTGTTAAGTTTTACATGATGTTTATGATTTGTTTGAAATTCAGGAAATCTCAAATCGTACATTAGAATCCCGCATTTCTGATTCATGTATCCCGCATTTGTTTGCTGAGTTTTGTCTTTTGTTGGTTGAGTTATCTGCTTGTGAGATTCAAAATTTGCCAATTTAAATAAATCAAAAAAATTCAAATTAAATGTTTGATTTTATTAAATATTTATTTTTCACTCAGCTGAGTTGCCCACAAAAGTGATTCAAAATTTGGACCAAGGATTTGACTATCCCACATTTTTATATTTAGGTTCTGAATTTACAGTATTACTTTTATGCTGGCGTTTTCAAAATGACATGTCATGCTGTAAAAAACCTTTGACATGAATATTTATTTTTGCTAAAAGGTCTGCTTTTATGCCGTTGAGTATTTTGAAGCATTTCTCACTATCAGACCCCGTTTTATTGCATTAAAGTTAAATTCAAAAATAGATTAAAAATTTGAATGAGAAAATTACATACTTTGTAAAAAATTAAAAAATATATTCTTAATTTTGAGAAGCTAAACTACTTATCATATTTAATTGGCATGGATATAAAGGGGTTATCCAGGTTCTAATCTACTCAATCGGCTCAGGGTTGTGGATCTGGGTGTAATTAGGGGTAGTAAAGGGGATTTGTTCGGCGTGGTCGCTTGTAGGGCTTGAGTTGGCCCAGTCAATTTTTCCATAGTTGATTTCAGGGTCCCGATCTTCTTCCTCTTGATCGTTCATGTCCCAGCGGTTGAATATGTTGTTATAATCGCCTGAGGTACTACAATAGACACTTGTGCAAAGGATTGATAAAAGAAAGCAGAGTTGAGACATGACTTTCTTCTCCTGTGTATGTTGTTTATATAAACTTAAACTGAGACTGCAGATCAAATTCGATCCTTCCAATTGGTCGCTGCTCGTCTGATCATAAGATATCGTCAGTAAATTGGGATCGTCAGTATAATATATCTTTCTAGAAGTGCCTCCTTTCTTCATATGGCCTTTGTCCAAGAGCAAAGGATCTGCTGAGGTCACTGCCTTTGAGCCTATCCTCTCTACCCAATTCATCTGCATTTGATTGGCTGAGGTTCTAAAGGTACATGGCATCCTAGGGCGATAAAACGGATACAAAGTCAAAGATGACCGCTCCAAGAATCAGCATCACACATGAATTCTTCGCCTTGCTTGTTCTGTACAAAGTATTTTCAACCAGCAGAGGCACCACTGCAGATCATCTCAACCCCATGTTTCAAATAAACTTAATTCTATTACATTTATTTCGTCATCGAAATTCAAGCCTATAACTTTAAAAATCCAATATTTCTTATCCTACTTAATCGAAACAACACATTATTTGAAGTACTTATATCCACTCAGCATATTTCTTTTTCTTTTTAAAATAAAAGTTAAAATAAAGATACAACTTTAATTAAACCAACTATAAATAAATTTTTCAAAGGGATCTAGAAAGCTAAAATACCGCCACACCCTCAGAAAGATACCTTGATATAACATAATCAAAGCCGTATATTTAAACTTCCCTTCCCCTAGCCAAGCTAACATCTCCATCCTCAAACCACAAGATAAACTAAATTTCTGGCATGGGCTATTCTAGAAACTGTGGCTTTAAACCCCACCATCCCTGCCCTTTAAACCACTCAGTCTATCAGCCCAGAGAAATAAGGCTACCCACTTACCCGAACCCCATTCCCAGCATGTTCCCCCGAAAAATCTACCAATCACCTCTTGGGCTCGGTTAGCTTTGACCAGATCGAGGTGTGAGCTGTTCAAGTTATTCGATATCATTTCCCTTGAACCCTACCGAGCGATCCCGCCATTAAAACATGCCAGCGGCAGAAATAATAAAGTATTTCCCCCGCAAAAGCCACTTTTCAAACCCACCCTTCCAAGCATCCCACCGACTATTGGCCGGACAAGAAACCGCACCGTTGCCGTATTCTGGGGATGATGGCTCGGTTATAGGAAAACACCCCTTCAGATTATGAAAAGCCCAATCAACCCCTGTACTTTTTGTCATCCGGCACACTATCGCTAAACTAAACTGGTATTGAGTTTAAGAACGATTGGTGTTCTGGCTGGGATGCTGTAGTACCAACTAGATTCTCTTCAACCCATTCATCATGTATCAGATGACAAGAGCCCAGTAAAGGGAAGGAGAAGATCCAAAAAGGTACAGGATCCCAGTTGCTTTGGGAAAGTAGGCTCCTGGAGCAGGTACAGAAGCTTTATCCAGGTTGAGGATAGTTAAAATAACCTCCCACTCCTGCTGTCACAGTAAGTTCCATAATGCTAGGGATTATTTGGCCGAATAGGAAAGCTCAGAAAACCAAAAAAACCTTTAACAAAACTGACTGATTTAACAGAATTGAATCAAACGGTTGATTGCAAATGTGTTATGGCTGCTCCAGTTCGCCGGACAAATCCAATTCCCCCCTGTAAGTTGACGTTGATAAATTGACTGTCGTGTTTGGCTTCTGGGGACAACATCTAGGAGGACACAGCGGGAAATCTTTATAACAAAAGATTTGAGGTTTGAAGCTAGCCTTGGGTTAGCCTTAAGGGAAAAATTAAGGACATGTACCTTAATTTCCTGGAATACAAAATGAAGAATTCCTTTTGGCAAAAAGGAAAGGAAAAAGCTTGAAGAATATTAAAGCCAATGCAAATGTGGATAAACCTGTCTTTATTAGGAGAAATGATTCTACTTAAATAGTAGACAAGAGTTGGTGATCACTCATTAGGTAGACATAGTGGCAGAAGGGGTCATGTTGGGATGAGGTCATACCAGGATAAGTCACAGGTAGGTATGATATTCTGGAATGGGTGGATATTGAGCCAGACCCATTTGTGGAAGGGGAGGAATTCCCAAAATTGAAAGCAAAACTGACCAAATCTTTGCACATATCATTATTCAAAGACCATATTGAAATGTCATTAATGAAACAATTTCTGATATCTCCCCCTCAAGATTGGACACAGGGAGTTGATATTTGTGGAGGAATTTGGAGTGTACCCTGGCAAAAGGGCGGCCAGAGGACAGTAGCTTCACAGTATAATTAACACCCTTCTTGTAGGTGACTTCACAAGGTCCAACCCAGAGGCAGTCTAGCTTATGAGCACAACTTCCAGTACAATTTTGATAATATAGGACTAGGTCACCCACTCAGTACTCAGGGAGGGGGCTCTGGAAGCATTAGAGGGTGAGAGTTCTAAGGTTTTGACCTTTTAAGCAGTAGAATAGGCAGTAGCTTGGATATCAATGATACAATTAGTCAAGTCTTTGACATGAACTTCAGGATTGGCAGAGGCGTCAACCTCAATCAACGGGGGTCCCAAGATTGAGGTGGTATTGGCTTCCTGTCCATACATCATGACAAAAGGGGACTGGTCAGTCACTTGATGTCTGCTGAGTCTATATGCAAAGAGAGCAGCAGGGAGTAACATGTCCCAGTTAGCAGCATCAGAGAGGGTAAGCTTCCTCATAATTTACACAAGGGTGGAATTTGCTTGCTCCATGGTTCCGTTGATTGATGGGTTATATGGTGCAGAGAAGGATTGATGTGTACCCATAGCTTCTACAATGAACGTTATGAGGAGAGCATTAAAGTTGGTCCCATTTTCAGAAAGCAGGACTTGAGGGCAACCATGACAGTAGAAGATATCTTGAAACAAGAAATTAGCAGTGGTGTTGATGGTTATATCTTTGGTTGCTCTGGTTTCAACCCATTTGCTAAAGTGATCTATGGCTACCAAGATGAATTGACACCCAGACCTAGAACAAGGGAAAGGCCCAACAGCGTCAATACTCACAGTGTGGAAGGTATGCTTAGGAGGGATGAGCTTAAACTGATGTTGTGAAGGTCAGGGTTGGTGGAGCTGACAAGAATGACAGGAGGCAAGGACATCAGGGATTAGGAGGCCCATATTCTCCCAATAGAAGTTTTTGCACAACCAGTCATGAGTTTTTGCTATGCCTTTGTATCCCGTGTCAATGTGGGCTTGGAAGATGATGGCAAACCTCATGCTAGGACTGACATAGGGTAAATAAGTGTTGTTGACTTTCTTGAAGAGTTGTCTATCTAAAATCACAGTTGTTGCGCTTTTTGCTTTACAGCGCCACAATTATTTGAGATTATAGGGCACAGGACATTTGCCTGAATACAGTTATATGTGATGATATGAGTAGTACTGTATCAGAAGAGCCAGGATTGAATGGAACCATGATTATTTCCCAGCAACGGCTTCTGATTGCGCAGAAGCACTTGAGGATTAGGATAAAGGTCAACCAGATTAAGGATAAAATAAAGATGGCTCAAAGATGATTTTATTTTAAATGACTAATTCTTCTTATACCTTCTACAAGGGTAATCTCTGGGCTGCTAGCAATGTCTTCTAGGACATTCTAACATGCCCCAATTTTGGGTAATTATTAATCTAGGTTTAGCACTTATTGCACGTCAACCAATAGAATATTTTGTCTTCACCCAGCACAGGTGATTCTTGCTGGCATGGAATAATTTAGTACTTCTCTAGTATACTGAAAGCTTAATGCTTATTAATGTGATAAATATGGTAATTTGAGATTATGGGGAATCAAACCCAGCGCTCTGGCGCTTGATGTAAAAGTAAAGCGGTACCTGCAATTTTTGCCAGGCAGTGCTGCGGCACTTGTGTATTTTTTAAAGTGCTGCAGCAAAGCTTATCATTGACTAGTTTAAGGCTCAGGTCATCAGACTAATGCTGATCCAATATGCATATAGTTTATACTACCAATTTATGTAGTTTGGTAGCTGTAATTCATATCTGCGTTCTCCGCCATAATTAGTATCATTGTATTTTGTACTACTAATTTATGGATTTGGTTGTAACAGTCCCAATCCGTGGGCTCCGTCATAATTGGCATCATTGCTTGGTCAAAATTCCCAACAAGGAGAAGTATCCCCAGAGGATGGCATGGTAGCCTGCAGAGCTTCAACTTTGGCTTGGAGTCCAGCCATCTGTTCTATCAACATAGCTACTTGTGGGTTGAGTGAAGGCAGCAGAGGGGCTGAAGAATCAGCAGCATTAGCAACCTGCTGTCTGGTTGTAGCATTGAGTTTGCAAATGGATTCCCAGATCTCCTGCAACTCAGGGTTAGGATTAAAGGCAGGGGGGCAGATGGCTTACCTTTCTCAGACTTGAAGGGGTCTTTATTGTAGTTGCTGAGGTTCTGGAACCCAGCCATCCATTCCCCATGGGCAGTCTGGGCAGCTTCATGTCCAGAAGAGGAAGCAGAAGTTATAAAGGTTTACATTAATCCCTTCTGCCTGTTCAAGTGATCACAGGATTGGTTAAGCTGCTGGATGAGATTATCTAGGCCAGCTCCTCTATGGAGTAGGATCAGCTTCAATAGATTCCCTCAAGCAGCTTGACCAGCCTTGTAAGCTTGGAGGCAATCATGCACATAGTTGGGAAGGGAGGAACAAATAACATCCAGTGTGGTTTGCAGGGGATATTGTACTAGTAGGGAGTTGCACTGGTTAGCTGATATGACGAGAGTAAATTGTGGGCCCATTGCTGGAAAGCCACAAGTTGATCAAAGTTATTGCAGGAGGCATCAGCATCTCATTCAGGTGACTGGAATGCCAACCCAGGCGCAACTGGTGATTTATCAGAGCAGGTTGATGTAACAGTGGGAGAGGTACTCCTTAGCACTAAAGGAGTTGTTGTGGAAGGGGCTAGACCACTTTCAACCATCATCAGATAGTACTCTGGACCAGAGAACTCAGGTTAGAGTTTGGAAACAGCATCATTGGCAGAGCAGCCACCTTGAACTAGTATGTATTCAGTTTCTCTCACATGTTCAAGAGTGGGCATTTCCATGGAGATGGGACCCAATTGAGGATGAGGTGATATAGCCATGGCAGTGGGGATAGCAGGAGGGTCCAATATGTCTTCTTCCAGGGGAGGACTAGAGAAGTAGGTGGGGTACTGCTAGTGGAAGAAGGGCAGGCATGACCAATGAATGTGGTGTTGTAAGGCGTGAAGGTGGGGCTTAATGCTGCTGTAGGGAGCACCATTTTTTGAGTTGACCTTTGTTACTTGACATAACAAAGGGCTCAGGTAAAAGTGTTTTATACAGAAGGCTTGAGGTTCTAGATTTAAACCTGCTTGATATTGATATAAATAATATAATCTTCCTAGCAATTGGAAGATGAGTGCTGAAGTTTCAATGTCAAAATTAATGTCCAGAAATGAACTTTGTTTTATTGAAAAGGGGGTTCTCAATTTTATACCCAAAGGTTTGATCCTAATAGCCTTAGTGAAGATATTCCAAGTGGCAGGAGGCTGGTTAGGACCCTGAAGTCTCAGGTATTGGTATTGATCTGTATTTGGGTAAAGAGAATACCTCAGGATGGAAGCAAAAGGAATGATTTCTATGTGATCAAACTGTGAACTACCATTCATAAGGCTAATTGAACCCCCTAAAGAAGTTGAATTTAAAACAGTGAAGACAAAAGAAAGTTGGCTGAGATGTTTAAAGATGAGATCCACTGAAGCAGCAGTGTTCATCATTTTTGAGAAACCTTTTGCTACATAAAATCTAAAAGGTTACATTGTGTTAGCTTACAGTGGGATCAATTTTAGCGGTTAATCTGGTATATGGAGTTAATTCACTGAATATCTTCCTAAACCCCTCTTTAAAGGCTTTAGGGGCTGGTGTCAAATGAAGTAACTTCCCAGAAGCTGCCAGTGATAGAATGAGCTAGGGTTAAGTTTGAGTCTGTAGTGGAAGTGGCACCTTTTATGGAGGAGTGAGTTCAGCTTGAATAATCGGTCAAGTAATCATTATTGCGGTGGCGTGGAAAGTTTGTTGGAGTTGCATCATTGCTGATTATTGAAGATTTTCAAGAGCCAATAAACAACTGCCACGTAAAAAACTTAAAATGACCCCTTAGATACGATTAAGTCTACACTTGGATATTTGAAATTAGCTCAACCCTGGTTTTCAATAATTGTACATTTATTTTATGCCGTACGGAAACTATAAAAGTACAGGTCAGCGAAAAGTGGAATCATGAATCCATTCTACGCCATAGCTGCCACCATCCTTCCCTCGACCTTGGCCTATCCCAACCAGAAGCCGCTGAGCCCAATCGCACTTCCAAACCTGGTCCAGCATGGGAACTTCAGAAAGGGCGGAATCAATCCGATGAACAATTTGGGATCCTACGACATCCCAGACGACCAACCGCCTAACAACCATCTCAACCAAACCCCGCAGGGCATTAGGCCAGACTTGGACCTTACACCCCCAACACCAAGCACCACGCAACCCGATAAAGAACAGGGTGATACCAGACATAGGATTGCGACCTCGGCATGCAAGAAGGCACGTCAACGGAAGTCCACCACCAGCTAAACTTTTGCTGGTGGATAGCTCTCATAGTCCAGGTTCTGAATGCATTTGAACATATTGCAGTATCAATCCATTCAATAATGGATTACTCAGTACCATTCATCCTTACATATCACAAATATATTCTTTCTATAAAAATACTATTTTTCCTAATCCAACGAACAAATACATGCTTTTTTACATCTCTCTTTTAAAATCATTTACTGACCAGTCAACTTTAACTTTTTTCTACAAAGCATCTCAACTCTGGATATCATACACAGAGCTTTAAACTAATCCACAGCTGTAGCCTCAACTTAGCCACAATTATTGGAACAATCATCGCCAACACACGATATTCCATGCCACTTTCCAAGCCAATTTAATCACCCACCATCCCAAACCCATAACATGCTTTGCCACTTCCTCCCTGTTTACGTACTCACCACGCTCATGCTGACAGTCGCCCCAGCCGCCAGCACTAACAAGCTAGGCCGCGGCTACGAGGTGGAATCGAGGAGCGAGAGTGGGTTCTGGGGGCATACCGAATACGACGCAGCAAGCGTCGTTGGCGACGACGACTTTGGCGATAGCGAAGAGTTATAACTCCAACCAATATTCCTATCAAACCATGTTTTTAATAAACACAAGTTAAATTTATTTTACTTGCATTTTTACGAGAACCCAGACCGCTTCTCCAGGGGTGAATCGCTGATGTGAATAAAGAGAAACATTTCCCATCGAAGCAGGAAACTCACCAACATTAAACTCTATTCCCCTATTCAACCAATTCAGAGATTTTAGCTTTGGTCCTTCTGGGGCTCGGTAGATACTTTAAAGGGGAAGTCCTTGTGTAAGGACTCGATCGCTTCAAACTATCAGAATCAGGAGGCTAGTGGATAACAAGCGCCAAGGAATTATCCCTTCCTTCAAACGTAACATTTATGACACCTGAGAATATATATCAGCTTCACTTCAAATGGAAATAAAGATGGTAGGCTCCAACTTTGAGATACTCTGTTGATGGCTTGAGTTTAACCCCTGCCTAGACTAAAGGGCACCATCATAACTGCGAGTAGGATGTGAACTGACACAAACCTTGTCATAAATCACGCTATTGACGCTATTTTAATCTGGTCTACAAATTGTGATGCTTGCAAAGATCAAGTCAGTTTTCCTTTTGACTTCAACAGTTTCCCCCTATCCTTAAATGTGCCAGCTGCAATGTCCACACATTCCAGATTGTATCACCTCAGATAATCAGATCCTTGTACAATGTCAGGAAACAAAATTCACTCTGTCCCCCTAAAGAAAAGTTAGTGCTCTAACCAGCTATCTAAGCCATGGTCCTCTTTCTAATAAAAAATTCATCCAAATCTGTGTTGGGTTTAGTTACTTCAGCACCTCTTTTCCTTTTA
Source organism: Entomophthora muscae (assembly GCA_014839935.2). Taxonomy (NCBI): domain Eukaryota; kingdom Fungi; phylum Entomophthoromycota; class Entomophthoromycetes; order Entomophthorales; family Entomophthoraceae; genus Entomophthora; species Entomophthora muscae. The sequence continues at coordinate 38,781 of QTSX02004439.1, forward strand.
TTAACATTAAATATTCTTCTTTTGCTTTCCAGGAGATCAAGATACATTCCCTTAATCTGGCCCTGAAGACTAACCCTTGGCTAGTTTGAACCCCAACCCTTTTGTCACAAAGATTTCCCACCATGTCCTTCTGGATGTTAAACCCAGGGGCCAAATACAGCAAGTTCAATTACTAATCCCACATCCTCTTATTCATGGAGTTTCTTGGAGGTAAGGTGGGGTCCTCAATTTATCTTAACTTCTTAAGCCTTTTATTGATTCATCACTCCTTGGATTTTCAGCACACCTTGAGTTGGACCTTGAAATGTATCTAGTAAAGTTCTGGCCAATGCATTAAAAAATTTAGTCTGTATCCCGTAGATTAGACCAAATAAGCCTTTCTCATAGCCCTGTTAACTTGAGTAAAATATAGCTGATGTAACAGAAATAGTCAGATAGTAAGAAGCTGTCTCTAAGTGGTGGGGAATCACCATCCAAATCCACATATAGTTGATGATTATTTACCAACAAAGCTTCAGATACCATTTTGTGAAATTTCCAAAAGATACACTAGGGTTAAGCAAATTGATTAACCCTAATCAAAGGAGCTCAAGATAGATAACCTGAGAGAGAATCAATGGGTCTTTGGTGTAAAATTCAGGATATTGAGATATTACAGATGTCTCAGCTTCAGACATGGGGGGAAACTCCTAGAATTTTGGGCATCAGGTTAACATTGGGCAGAGGTGGCAACAACATGCTGACAACAGGGCCCCATCTTCCTGCAATGATTTGGCTAAGAATTAAATTGTAGGGAATGTAGTGCAACAGGCCAACTACCAGATGCATTTCAAAATAAAATTAGACCAGAGGATATTTGATTTTTATTGAGTAAAATTTTGGGAGGACTTAACTCTTAGAGTTGAAACAGTAAAAATTATCCAATATATATCAAAATTTGACTAATCAATACCACTTGGATCCTTAGCTGCTATCCCTTCAGCATCACCAAGTGAATACCTGGTCCAGTTCTCAAAAAACCCTTGGGTGACCAAATTCTGATGACCATGCTGATAAATAATTTCATATCTGGTGACTCTCATATTACAACAATTTATCAACATCAGCTTGCAAGGGGGAATCAAATGCACCTGGCCAACTGGAGCAGCTGTAACCCATTTTTAATCAACTGTTTGATTTATATCCATCAAACCAGTTAATTTTATTAACAGTTTTCCAGCCTTTCAAGATTTCTTACTTGGGCAGATAATTCCTGGTATTATGGAAACTACCATGACAGCTAAAGGGCAGTTTTGTGCTGAATGTTCCTTCTTTAGGGGCTACATCAGCAACTTTTGCAGGAGCTTGGGTTAAGGGCCCATCAGGTCTCTAAAAGCTTTAACTTTTGTATGAATGGCAGGGTCTGTTCCTATTATTTTGATTTCTAACTTTTCCCAGGTTGAATCAGTGCCACCTCAGGTCATCTCCTTCCTACATCCTAATAATAAGCCAGGTATTTCAGGATGATTGATGATTTATTTCATAACCTTGTCTAATTTAGTTATATTATAAAGTTTAATCACTTGCGTCACAAATGGCATTTTGCTATTAATCATAAAGCCAGTCCCAGAACAAGAACCAACTCCTGGCTTCTGCCACCCACAGCCTTACAGCCCAGAGGGCCAAGGGCCTGGCTGTCCACGTTCTTTTGGGGTTGGATCTAAGGATGATTTGAATGGGAACTAGCCGGTAGTAAAATCCCTGCAGCAGGCACAGGAGTTCCCAAAAGGAAATTCCCAGATTAGACAACAGGAGCTACACTTGGGTAGTAACAAATCACCATGAATGAGGCCTGGAAGTTTTTTGCTGTCCTGCCAACAAGGTCCATATGAAGATCTTCCAAAGTCCTGAACCTGAGAGATGCCAGATATCCCCAACTACACCCCTTGATCAGGTTAGTGAACAGAAACAAGTTTTCTGTTCCACAACACTAGCCAATGATGCCAGCCAATTACCAGATGTCACAATGCTGCTATCAATCCCCACCACCCAGCAGCCCAAGTTTTAATATTTCTGATCTAAGGATAAAGCCTGGCAAATAGCATATATACCTTTCCAGGCATAAGCAAAACCCCATTTTCAGCTTGAGTAATACAGCTGTTATGAGCCTTAGGATCAAACATATCTTGCATTATTTCATACTTGCTCTCTTTCACTCCTAGACCAGCTTAACAGGCCATGCTGCTCCTACCATATTGCCTGTAGATCCCATGGACCCCACACTTGTATTATTCTGTCCCCCAGGTGCTCCCTTTGGCCCTATATATTTCACCAGATATCCATAGCCCTGGATTTTTCCAAGTTTATGCTAGAGACCATCCTCTTAGCCAGCCCCTGGCAAGATCACGCAAGCCAGAGAGCTTTTGTTGAGAGAAAAATTGGTACATGATTCTATCCTGCCTCTTTAAGGACAAATATAATGACCTGCCTGCATATTTGGTCCCTATGACTCCTATTGTCACCCCACGGCCTGATTACCCACAAGATTTGAGGATCAAAAAATGAGACTAAATCCACTCAACTCTTTGGTGTTTTGGATATGGCATCAAGTGGGCTGCTAGACCCTATAGTTTCATCCAGTGGTCCCTGGTCCTTGCTAAGAAAGTCTTTCTCCTATATAATCAAGTTAGCACCCATAATGTGATGGATACTCCCTACCCACCCAGTGACCTCTGGCCACCTATGCAGCTGCCTTGTACCTGGCTTACTGACAGTGTGGTAATCTTTTACAGCTACAGTATCCTGGTCCCAAGATGTTGCTAACTTGTGGGACAACATTATGGCATTTTTTGTGATGGTTGCTCATTACATCTAAAAGGTAACTATCTCCCAGGTATCTTCTTGGATAAAGAGCTTGAACATCAAAGAACCAGAACACGCCCATAGAGTTGAAACCTGGAACCCTACATTCATCATAGGTGCAGGATATGATAGTTGACTGGACAACAACTAGAGTGGGCATGCCCTAGATGATCAAGCGCACCCAATAAAAAGCTGGTTGTGTCATTCCTGTCCTCTGCCTTCACCTCAAGCCAGCCAGGAATGTCCCCCAAAGAATTGCAACACCACTACCAAGATGGTTTTTGCATCTAATGTCATAAAGCATGGTATCTTGCCAGAGAATTTGCCAAGAAGAAGACTCCTCATGTATCCTTGGCACAAATAAACACCTATGCTCAACCTTACAAGTCCATCCAATTGACAGTAGATGTACTAGGAAGCAAGCATCAAGTAGAGGCCTTAATTGGTACCGGTGCCAATGAAAGTTTGATTGACTCCTCTCTGGCAAAGAAACTAGGCTTGATAGCTTCCAAGAACTGTTTGCTGGTGACCATGGGAAACAGCTTTCAAGAAAAAAGGTCACAAATGTGAACAAGAACTTCCCTTGGAAGTTGAACAGAGTGTGTACCCTTCCTTGCTGATCCTCTGGCAAGGACTAGCCCACCCCCAGATATTAGCAAATTTTGGTCCAACATTCATGGACTGATCCTGAACTATTGAAAACAGACTTTCATGCTAGGATAACCTGAATCATACCATGCTGTCCCCTTTTGCCTGATCCAGACCTGAGCAATCAAGAACCAGCTTTTAACTAGGAAGATGATACCTAGCGTGGAATACAACCATCCCTGCTTGAGAAATTGAGCCACACATTCAGTGAAGAGGAGGCCACCATACTACACAATCAATGCATCTACAAGCACCCAATAGATCTGTTCCAGGGACCCAACCACACCACAGCCCCATCTACAGCTGCAATCACCACAAGCAAGTAGCCTTGAAAACATATCTAGAGGACATGACAAAAAAGGGTTTCATCTGGATGTCAAAGGCCCCTTGCTTGTAACCCATGCTGTTTTTAGGAAAGAAAGATGGCATAATGTGTCCATGCGTGAATTATCAAAAACTGAGCAACATTACAGTGAAGAACCGCTACCCCATCCCTGATGCTAACGACCTCTGTGATTTACTGACTGGAGCCCAGGTGTACTAAAAAATTGACCTTAGAGATGCGTTCAACCAAATCTGAATCAAGGACAAAGACAAGTACAAGACAGCCTTCAAAACCCAGATATGGGCCGTACAAATATCTGATTATGTCATTTGGCCTTTATAACGCTCCTAGCACGTTCCAAAGGATTATTAACACTGTCTTGGGTGAATAACTTAACCAGTATTTTTGTTGCATATTTAGACAACATCCTTATCTACAGAAAGTCACACAAAAAGCACCTCCAACACCTGGACCTTATAATAGAAAAACTCTCTCAGAATAGCCTACACACTGAGCTTAAGAAGTGTGAAATCTTCCAACCTGAAGTTAAATTCCTGGTTTTGTAGTCAAAACTGGAGGATTTGCCACAAAAAAAGTAGACTCAGTGGCAACCTGGCCCACACCTAAATGCAGAAAAGAGTCAAAAATATATTTGGTTTGGCAAATTAATATCATGATTAAATCCAAATCTTTTCTCTTATTACGCTGCCCTTGACACAGCTTTGCTCTGATAAGGTCCAATTTGTCTGGGCCCTGGAATGTAATACAGAATTTAAAGCCTTTAAGCTTGCTTTCACCTCTTTCCCTGTCCTGGACATGCTCAACTCTTAAAATCCTTTTGTTCTGGAGACCAACACATCTGACTTTGTGATGGGCAGGGTCCTTCTTCAGGAAGAGGGGGTGATATGCTACATCCTGTAGCATATTATTCCAAGAAGATCATGGCCTGCAAACCCAAAATAATCAAAGAACAGAAACTAGACAAGTACTCAATAGAACTTATTGCCAAAGTGACCTCAGATCCAGATAGCCGCCACTATAAGAAAGGATTTCCGTTGAAAAGAACTACCCTGTTACTACATAACCAAATCTATGTACCCAAAGGCGAGACAAGGACCAAAGTTCCCATAGACTATCATGACTTAGAGATGGCCAGTCACCCTGTCAGACTCAAGACACTCCAAGGGATCAAGAAGAATTATGCTTGGCCCCAAATGGACAAAGATGTGGCCACCTATATTGAGGGCTGTGAGACATGCAGGAGGACCAAACCCCGTAGATCTAAACCTGAAGACCTGCTAACACCACTAGACATACCAACAGGACCCTGGCAATCCGTTTTAATGGACTATATTGTAGAACTGCCCCCTTCAAATTTGTTCAATGCCATTTTAATCATAGTAGATAGTTATTCTAAAATGTCCTAATTTATTTCTATCACCACCCATTGGACTGCTGCGGAGACAGCTAGACATTTACACAGCCGCTTACTAACTCAACACAGCACCCTGGCAGAAATCATCACTGATAGGGGCCCTCAATTCACCTCCAACTTCTGGACCCAAGTGATGAAGGACCTAGGAGTGAAGAGTTGTATGTCCACACCTTAGCACCTGCAGACTGATGGCCAGACCAAACAAATGAACCAAATACTTGACAATACCTATGATGCTATATCAACACTGAGCAGGATATTTGGGCCATAATGGTACCCATGGCACAGTACATCTACAACAACAAGGACCACACATCTACCAAAATGCACCCCTTCAAAGCCAATTACAGGTTTGAACCATCTTGGGATCTCAGCATCTATATTAAAGAGATAAACATGTCAGGAAAAACCTGGATTGAAAAGATACACAACACCCAAGAAACCTGCCTTAAGAATCTGACCCATGCTATCCAGACTTACAAGGTTTTTGCTGAAAAGAAGAGGATTCCCAGCAAACCGTTGAAAGCTAGATATCAAGTCTACCCAGACTCCCAAAGCATACCCTTACATGCTTCCTGCAGGAAACTAGCCCACTGACATAGTGGCACGTAAAAGCTCACCAAGCTAATAGGAAAAGTAGCGTTCAAGTTAGAATTACCTGCTACATGAAAAATCCAGGACCTCTTTCACCATGTGTTGCTGTTCAAAAAAGATGCAAATTCTCTTCCTCATCAAAAACTTAAGTCTGCCCCCAACCCATCCAAGTGAAACATTCCAGTGAATTCAAAGTTGAATACATCCATGGAGACTGTTTCCATTACAAGGCTCCCAGTACTATGTCAGGTGGGTGGGCTACCCACCCAAGGAAAGCACATGATAACCCCTTCTGTAACCTGCCCAACACCTAAATGGCTACCATAGGAGTGGACCCTGGAAAGGAAGGGGATGATATCACAAATGAAATATGCTTCTAATAGATAAAAGCTTAAAACAGGAATTGAACCCAGGTCCTCACACTCTGCAGCCTGCCTGCCCAGGGGGCCAAGGGCCCAGCTAGCTGTGCTTTTTTTGGGACCAACTAAGAGGTTTATTTGATAAGAAGCCCATAAAGTCAAGGAGATTTGCCAAGTCTGGGAAGGTTTATAGTTAAGGGTGCACCACCAAAGGTCCAAACCTACATAAAGGCAACTTCCTGCCCAAAGGAGAGCTAGGCAAAATCCAATACCACCCCCCAATGAGTGCTAGCAGTATCAACTCTCAGTGTTAAGGATTAACTTTATTTGGCCAGGTCAAATGATCTTGAGAACATAGTTAGGAAATTAGATGCCCTCTGCATATATTTGCCAATTTTCACCAATCAAGAGCTGTCTAAACCTGAAGCCAACTGATGAGCCAGATTCTCAATGGTAGAATACCCTAGGACTAAAATCCTGCAATTAATGAAGAAGTCCAAAAAAGCAGTATAAATCTCCGACCCTGTTGATAATGGTGATATCATTGTGATAAAAAGTTAAATGGATGTTTGGTTCAAAGAAATTATACATTATCTAGTTCTAGTATTTGCTGTATGAACACAGTTCCTGTAAGATTCTGGGCCCCCATAAGTCCTTCTGCCAATCCTGCAGCTCCTCTGCCCATGTTATTCTTTCCAAAAGGTGCATCCTTTGAGCCCAGCAATTTCATCAAGTGCCTGCTAAATCCAGCCTAATCCAAACTTATCCTAGAGAACATAGTATTTTATGAACCCTTGGCAAGAAATAGAGAACCAGAAACCTTCAACTGTGAAGGACTTGGTACACTGTACAGCCCAGACTCTTCTGTGATAAATATAACTATCTGCCTGCATACCTAGTACTAAAGACCCTCCCTGACCCTGTGGCATGAATGACCACAAGATTCTGTTATTGCCTCTAATACCAGTTCCACCCAGCTTTTCAGAGAATTCTATATTACTCTGAAAGGTTTGGCAGATTCCATGGTTCCCAATTATGACCTTTGGTCCTTGCTTGGCTGATCTTTTTCCTACATTATCAAGTTGGCTCCTATCCTGTGGTGGGCATACTATCTGGCCCAGCTACCTGCATTAAGTAGTGCCCCCAGTACTTGGTACCATGCAAGATGAGTAAAAGGATATTGTTAAAGATTTAGCATCCTGAAGGAATGACTTGTCCTTCTTGAAAGGTTATACAGCTGGTAGAGAGTATCATTTCTTGTTTCATTATCTTTAAAGGTATTGTTCCTCAATTAATTCAGGTTTTCAGAACTTAACTGTGCTACCACATTTGATTATATACTTTTGAAAAGCATATAATAAAAGTCAAGGGGAATATTTAAGAAGAATTTATTTATTTATTAGATATATAAGAAGATTGATATATAGCTACCTGGTATGCTTTGTAGTGCCCATGCAGACCATGGATGTCATGTTGTTTGGAATATTTGCATTAGTTGGAAATTTGAGGAGCTGATCCTGGTGTAATATCTGGATTGTATCTCGGGGGCCCTCTCTACTTGATAGTCCAGTCATTTCTTGGGGAAATGGTTTCCTGAGAGGGAGTCATCAAAGATGTTGCAACAAGCGTGTAAGATTTTTAGTAGTTATTCTAGAGATCATAAAGATATTTATACTTCTAATTAAATGAGAAACTTAATATAGTGTTTAATAGTGGATATATATAAGCTATAATATAAGTAGTGGTAAATATATCATCAATTATGCATTAAGATATTGTAGCATGTAAAAGTAATTTACCGGAAGTCAGAGTAGTGATAGAATTCAAGTTGTGCTCAACACGCAGCTTCAAGCTTTGGGAAGAGGGTCGTGAATTGGGGTGGGGATTTCAAACGCAATCTGTTCGTCATCGTCACCTTCTGTGCTAGCAGCGGCCCAGTCAATCTTCTCGTGGTCGGGGTCATCAAAGTAGTTGAATAGTCCGCCGTAGTCGCCAGAGACTTGGCAATGGATGGGTGTGATTAACAGGATTAAGAACCAACATTGATACATGATTTGCTTCTCTTTTTGCATAGCTTTGCCTTACTTTTATACCAGTCAGGAATGTAGCTACCATTTGCTGTTTTCTTCACAGTGCGGCAATCAGATTCATCCCAACTTTTCCAGCGAGGCCTCCAACCAGAATAGTAACTCTTACTCAGCAAAACTTTTCTGCCATCAATCAAGTCCATATAAATAAGTAAGTTTTTATTCTCAATTGAACAAACCAAACTTTGATTGTATCATGTTAACTGCTGTAATAGTAGCTATTTAGTGTTAATTTTTATAACAACATGATTTAGCTGTGTTTTGCTAAGGCATCTCGGAGCTTGGTCCGGAAATGAATTATTCGCTCAAAACAATCTAACTTTTTAAATTCTGGCGCAGGATCGCCGATTCTTTGTTAAGCTGCCGCGATTTCGCCTTGCATATCCGACCAATAATATTTTGCCTACAAGAATTAATAATCATCTAGGACATCACATCCCTTGTAGCATCTTTTATTACTGCACATTAAATATGCTGAGATGCCGTGATCCCGTATTTTCTTCCGCCGAGAACATTGATATCATCCAGCAATAACCCTAATATATCCTCTTGGTGAAATACATTTGCTTATCAAAGCAAACCTCTCAAATTCTCACTTCGAGAATACATATTTGCGATTCTAGCCAAATAAAATTTCATTTTAAATGTCCACGTTAATCAAACATAGTCAAATTAAAAACCTTAAATTTAACATAATACTTGCTGTATATATACTTATTATATATACTTATTTGATAGATATCAATATTCCAAATAAATGTGATAACATAATATTGAATTAAAAAGTTATAATTTTTCAAAATCAGTAATCATTTATACTAAAGGTATCTATCAACCCTATAGCTGGGCAAAAATGAATTAAAGCTTATACTTGCTAGTTTTTCTGAATTGAACTCTTGTCTCGAATTAAATTATTTGCACTGCCCTTACTGCCAATATTAGCTGCAGTGTACCAAACATTCTATTACAGAAGAATGCATGCAAAAAAAGTGGTGTTAATTTATGCAATAACATAACATAATGATTTAATAAAAATTATCCAAAATTTTACCTACTGATGAGGAGCGCCTTTTGGGGAAGCTTCAATATGGAATTAAGAAAGAAGAGAAGCATATTTTATTGGATAATACTTTAGACTTATATAGCTTTAGCTGTGGCATAGATTTAGTTAGATTGAACCTAGGGGTTGGTCATGTGCAGGATGGGTTCAAGTTGCTGGATACTTGTACAGTCATGTGATATTGCTTGGTTGTCATTTCCAGTATTTCAAACTGTTTATTGGGAAGGCACCAAATTGGGCAATGAGTGGATATTAAGTGGGTTGACGGTAGCCACAATACTTGTACATCCAGATCCCTGACACCCCCCTTAAGGGGTTACTCTGGTACATCAGGAGTGGGCTTTGTCTTGACGGCTGTCACCTGATGTTCCTAGAGTTGTTTGCTAGTTGGTACTAACCGTTTCAAGTGTTCTCCTTTGCTAAGGCAGTGGCAGGATCTGTGATATTTCTTGACAACAGAGACTTTGGCACCTTGGAATTTCACTAGATAGGTGTTTCTGTCTGGTCTGTACTTGATTATTGTTCCTAGTCCCCTGTGTACTGAGTCTAGCTTCTTTTTGTTTCCAGCCAGGACCCAGATGGGGGAGTTGATGGAAAGTGGTTCCTCTGTAGAGGTACCCTTTTGTGTTTTGAGCCTCTTTATTTCTGCTATTTTAGCTTTGAGGCGGATGTGTTGTATATGTGGTGCTTGTTCTACTGTAGGGGGTTTCCCCGGGGGGATCTTTATGTATGGTTGGTTGTTACAGGTAACTATCTCTGGTTTTTATCTGTATGTTAGTTCAAACGGTGAGTAGCCTGTCCCTTGATTGGTGTGTACCCAAGATACTAATAATGCATGTTTCATGTATAGTGGCCACGTGTCTTTGGCTTTGCCATTCATTATTTTCTCTAGGGTCCTGATAAGGCTTCTGTTGAGGTGTTCCATACTGCTGTTGGCCTGTGGCCTGTAGGTTGAGGTTGTGGAATGTTTGATTTTTTGGATTTTAAATTGTGGTTTACTATGTGACCTGATAGCTCTGTGGCTCCATCAGTTATGATATAGTCTGGAGTACCAAAGTCAGCTATGATTGCTTTGTTAATGAATTGGTTTATTGTTTCTAATTTGTGATCTTTTGTTGCCCAGCAGATAGGCCAGTGTGTAGCAAAGCCAATGGCTACAATTAGGAAGTGTTGTTTTGTCTTTGTTTCTGGGAAGGGGCCCACCACGTCCAGTCCCCAAACCTTGAATGGTTCAGGGTCAGGTACTGGGTTAACTGTTGGCTGGGGAGCATTTGTGCTGGCATATTTCTTGCACACTGTGCACTTTTTCAGGACATCTTTATGTCTTGTTTAAGATTAGGCCACCATAATATCTCTTTTAATGTGAGGTATAAGTTGTTAGCCTTTGTGTGTCCTAGTAGACGATGATGTCTTAAGATGGTGTCAACTCTTTATACACGTGGTATGGAGGGAACATGTCTGTCATTAATGATTTGGTATACAGTGCCATTTGATACATGGAAATATTTATTATTCATTACTAATGTATCATGGATTAGCTGATGTGTTGAGGGGTATTTTTCTTTGGTTTTATACTTGGTATTATATAGGTTGGGCCAGTCAGGGTCCAGGTGGTCAGGATGATCCTCTCTTGGCTGACATAGTCTAGAGAGAGCATCAGCTGTGACCAGCTCTGCCCCCTTTTTGTATTGGATATCCAAATTGAGATGCTCCAGCAGAGACATCCATTTGGCTTATTGCTGTGCAAGTATGTTCTGAGTTTTGAAATAGATTAAGGATTTATGGTCAGATAGTACTTGGACATTTAAATGTCCTTCTAGATAACATCTCTATTTCTTGCATATGTGGTATATTGCTAGCAATTACTTATTGTGTATTGGGTACCTCTGCTCAGTGTTGGTTAGTTTTCTACTTTTGTAACATACTGGCAGAAAGTCTTGCCGCCCTTGCTGGTGAATGTGTAGTACTGCACCAATGGCGGTGTCACTGGCATCTGACTTGAGCGTGTAGCACCCTCTGTTATTAGGGTATTGCAAGATTGGCGCTTTGATCAGAGCTTGCTTTAGTAGCTGGAAATTCTTGTCACATTCTGGTGTCCAGATGAATTTTTTTGTCATTACTCTTGGGTAGGTCATTGTTTTGTGTGGTTAGTTTTCTGCAGTCTTTGATGTATTTCCTTAGGTAAGCTACCATTCTAAGAAATCATCTAACTTGTTTAATGGAGGTGGAGTGTTGCATTGTCAAAACAGTAGGCTCAACCTGCCAGAAAGGTTCTGAGTAAGCGGGTTTGTGACCTGCAATCCAATTATCCAGTCATTAAAACCAGACTAGGAAGTCAACTCAAATTTACAAATCCAACAACATGAACAAATGATGATCTCTTACAGTGGATACCTTGTTTTGGCGCTTGACTCATTATTAGGATCAAGCCATCCCCTTCACCATTCTACTGTGTGATCTACACACTCATGTTCCTGTTATTCATGACTCACATCAACTATATAATCACTACCTTTCAATAAAGAATATTGTCTAGTTTCTAAATATTTTCCCCCTTGTAACTCTGCTAAAACAGCACAGTTACAACATTTTTAGCACAGGTAGGTTCTCCATTCTACCTTATCTTGTAAATTTCTGCCTGTTGCCTGTACTTGCTGCGGCCAACAAATCCTCAATAGAATCATTTCTTGCCCCAGCAGATTGGACCCTGTACACACCTGGTGCCAAGATACCTGATGGGTTTGTCCTCTACCAAAATATGGTGATACCCCTTCCCGCATTCAACACCCTGTCTGTCCAGGGTTCTTCCAGGCTCCCTTTGCCATGCCTTGTGCAACTGATGAAAATACCATGCCAGCCTACGTAGCCCAAAGACTTCAAGTGCTGCCCTGGAATCCTTTTCCAGGGCCAACAACAACAAGGTTGCTGTATGGATCCAATCTTCCCAAACTCAAACTGGCCCAAATAGAAGCCCACAGCAATTATGGATTGCAGAGATCTTCATCCAACTGATTCATGACGCTGGCACCTGGTGCAACAAGTGGCACAAAGAACATACCAAAAAGGACTGGGATACTTTCAAACAAGACTTCAAGACAAGATTCATGCTTAAGGACACCACACACATGATCATAAACCAAGTAAAGAACCTAACTCAGACAGGCACTGTGAAGGAACTCACCCACGCCTACAAGAAACTCCAACTATGTGCACCCTCTGACATGGCCTTTGACACCCCAGCCACACACCTCATGTACTACAATGCACTTAAGTTGCATGTAATGAGATAGGTAAACCTGGATCAAGTGACCAATCTACAGAGTCTGTATTGCAAAGCAGAGAAAGCAGAAAAAACGTCCAAGACTCTCCACAAGGTGCAAACCAGAAAGCAAGAGAGACCCAAAGACTCTCACCCAGCCAGGTGTTCCAATTGAACACCCCCTGGGAAAAACAGAAGCAGAAAAAACCATAAACCCACAGGCTCAAAAGGACATGAGAACAGGAACAGTGGCCAGTCAAACTGTACCCATTTCCGTATCACTACCACACAGGGTAACCAAGACAAGGGAAAAGCCCAGGGAGAGCATTAAGCAAGCCAAGCTCTCCCTGCACAACTCCTGACTCGCCCAATGATGAATACTAACCTGAGGATGTGGTCCAGTGTCCAATGATCCAATTGCCCTCAGAGGACCCAGTGCTTTACACCATTGCCAGACACCTCAATAAACTGATGTCTTACCCTTTCTGCTTTTGCAGTTACACAGGCTTGGCACTCCTGGACTTGGGCGCAGACCAAACCCTAGTCAACAGCAGCTTTGTGGAAAAGTTCAAGCTAACCACTAATCCTTTGCAGATTAAAAACGTGGTTTTAGATGATGAACATAACATCACTGTGACAAGGGAAACCACCCCCTTCTCCTCATTCTTGAGAGCTGTGGTGCTCAAGGGTTGGAGGGATGGATTGAGAGTAGCTGAGCAACTGGAAACACAACAGGACTATTATCTTCTTACTCAACAGAGCCTCTATTTTTGGGCTCTGCAAGTAGTCTAAGATTTGTAAGTCAATTGTTGTGTGTGTATAATTTCTTATTTATTGGGGACTCCTGGGGGTCTTTTTATACTTAGAGGGGAGGAGGGGAAAGAAAGGGTGAGTCATGCTTACTAGGGTCTAGGCTGTTAGGCAATGAGCTTATTCTTGGAGGGCTGAAACATACTGGGGAATATTCAGAAAGAAATGGGTTAGATTGGGCAAGAAATGAACATTTGGGCATGTGATCTGAGGTCAGGTGGTCGCAGCACATAGTAGGTCTGTCTCTGGGGAATTGAGTGTAGAATAAGGTTTCAGGCTACTCTCTTTCAGGGTTCCCACTTTGGCAAAAAGGGGGGCAGAAGATCACTATACTAATTTACATAGTGGGCACAAGCAATGGGTTGATAATTGATGCATCTGCAGCTAGCCGCAGATTTGTCAATGGGTCATTAATTGTCATATATAAACTTCTTTTGATGGGTCACCAATCAATGCATCTGCAGCTAGCTGCAGATGCTCCAATTGGTCACTAATTGTCATATGAAAATTTCATTCCAATGAGTCACTCTCTGACGCATCTGCGGCTAGCCGCAGGTGCGTTGATTGGTCTATAGCTGGAGACAACGCTATGTAATTTGGAGGGTTATCTTCCGATGATAATAGCAAAAAAGGGCAGCAGTTCCCCTTATACTTTTCCAAATAAGGTAATACTGGTCAGTGGCACCCAGCACCAAAAGAACCTGCACTCTATCATCCAGGGCCTTATCATTGACTTTCCAAAGTTTTACACTGTACTGGGTTTGGACTGGTTGCAAAAAAACAACCCCCATTTAGACTGGGCAACCTTGGTATTGACCATCAAACACAAAGGCGTCAACCACCAGATCTACCCTGACTTAATGGACCAACTCCTACGCAACCACATTTTTCTGCGCATTACAGAGACCCTACAAAAAAGAGAGAACCTCAAGGCAATCAACTGGGACTCCTGCCAGTACAAGATCACACATTTCAAAGACCACCAGGATACCACTACACCTCAGGATCACAAAATTGTAGCTCGCCATCCAGAAATCTTCAAGGAGGCTTTACCTGGGTTGCCTTTGTAAAAGCATATCCAACACTCCATCTAACTCAAGGGAGCTGTAACCAAAGCAGAGCCCATCTATTGACTGACCCCAAAAAAAGACAAAACCCTATGTGCCTACCTCAAAGAGGCCTTGGAGAAAGGACTTATCTGTCCTTCACAATCTCCCTTTGGGGCCGCCATATTCTTTGTGGCCAAGAAGGATGGCACCCTGCGCCTAGTCACAGATTATTGAGCCCTAAACAAAGTTATCATCAAAAATTACTACCCACTGCTGCTCATTAACAACCTCTTTAATGCCCTAGATGGCGCCACAGTCTTCTCCAAGATTGGCCTAACTGCAGGCTACAATCAGATCCGTATCAAAGAGGAAGATATACCCAAAATGGCCTTTTACACCAAGTACGGCTCATAAAAGTGTGTGATGCTCAATTTTGATATGACAAACGCCTGTCAACCTTTGTGAAATTCATGAACAAGGTATTTGCCACTCTCATAGGCAAGCACACCTTAGTCTACCTGGACAACATTATTGTCTATAGCCACTTGCCAGAGCAGCACTGCAAAGACCTGGAGGCAGTCTTTGCTACCCTGGCACAACACAAGCTGCTAGCCAAGCCCTCCAAATGCCAGTTCTTCTGTGAGCATCTGCTGTTTCTAGGACACATAGCCTCAAAAGACAGCATTTAACACAACAGTCAGAAGATTCAGGCCATCTGCAAAATGCCACCACCTAAAGACAAGTCAGAACTTTACACATTCTTAGGAATGGTGGCCTATGTACAAAAATTCATGCCCAACTGTGGCGTCCTGAATGCAACCCTGTCTGCCATAACTGGCGCCAAATCCAAGTTTGTATGGAGACCCCAATGTGACCTTTGCTTTAGGAGTCTGAAGGAAAAGCTCACAACAGCACCTATCCTGCAGTACCCCCAAACACAATGGGGAGTACCAAATGGAAACTGACGCCTCAGACGCATCCATTGGGGGAGTACTACAAATCAAAAACAATAATGATGACTTCCTGCCCATAGCCTACATATCACAGAAACTGACAGACAGCAAGTGTCAATACCCTATACACAACAAAGATTTGTTGGCAATTGTACACTGCCTAGTCGAATGGCATTGCTATCTGGAACAACAGAAAGAATTCACAGGGTTGACCAACCACAAGTCACTCATATATTTCAAAACCCAAGCAAACCTATCCCACTGTCAGGCTTACTGGATGGAACTCTTGGAGAGATTCAATATGCTCATACAATACAAGCCTGGTACAAAACTTGCCATGGTAGACACACTCTCACACCTGTACGTCTGAGTCATAAGAGAAGAGAATGGGCTCAACCCAGACTGGCTCCTCTAGGTACTTTGGACAAAAGACAAAGGTTTCCCCTAGCACTACAGACATAACAAAGGAAACAGTCATTAAAAATGATCACTTATTTGCAGACGTGTATGGAACCTTACATTGAAAAATGTCCGACGGAACCACTATCCCTTTTTCCCCATACATCAGCAAGTTGACACCATCCTACGTTACCATAAAGACCTAGGACACACAAAAATCCACTACCTCTACAAATTCCTTAAACACAAAGCATGGTGGCCAACCCTGTACTAAGACGTTCAGGAAGTCTTGAACCAATGCAAATTATACAAAAGATTTGCAAAGAGCAAAACCCCACCTAAGTCAGTACTACCTATCCACACACAACTGCCCTTCAAGGTGTGGGCCCTAGACATCATGGTCCCCATTCTAGGAAAGCATAATGAGAAGAAGTACATCATTACTGCAATAGACTTTACTACACAATGACTAGTGGAACAAGCAGTAAAAACACATACTGGCAACAATGTGTGGCAATTCATAGGGAAAGAAATCATCAGCAAGTTTGGAAAGCCAGAACTCCTGATAACCAACAGAGGCAAATAATTGACCTCTGAAGATAACAATGTATACCTCACCGAGAATGGGGTCAAGCATACAGTGATAACACCATATCATCCTCAGGCCAACGGACGTTCAAAACAGCTAAATGGCAGCCTCATGCTAGCCTTGGCCAAGATCACTGCTGGGAGACCTGAGGAATGATACAAGCAGCTAATTACTGCACTACTTGTATGCCGGACTTGTGTGATAAAAGCCACCGGGAAAAGCCCTTTTGAATTAGTATATGGCACACAGCCCAATATCATCCAAGCATTGTCAGGAACCAAGCTGGATTTTCCAAGAAAGGTTCCCCCCTGCTCAGATCCCCAGGTCATAGAGGCCAATAGCAATCAAACAGAAAGAGAAAACAAGTGTCTACAAAAGACATTTGTCCCCATCCAAAACAGACACAAAGTTAGCAACAAAGTTTGGGTCATGAAAATTGATAAAAGTAAACTACAGCCAGAAAAGATGGGCCCTGCCATCATTCTAAAGGTAAAAAAAACAACACTTACCTTGTGCAAGGACTCAGAAAACAAAGACAGAACAAGGTCCTCCACCATGATTACCTCAGGACCTGCAAGGCAAGACAAAAGCAATGTGAGACTGCCCTGCCCACAACAGAACAACAGCTAATGCAGTATGGCGCCCGGGCTCCTGATGACCTCCCTGACAGCCTCCCTGACAGCCTACCCCCAGAGGAGGCCAACCTTCAGTTGGGGGGTTTTTGAAACAACAGGCTTGACCCACCAACAAGGTTCCAATTAAGCAGGTTTGTGACCTGCAATACAATTATTCAATTGCTTGAAGCCAGACTAGGAAGTCAACTTGAATTACCAAATCCAACAACATGAACAGATGATGATCCCTTACAGTGGATACCATGTTTTGGCGCTTGACTCATTACCAGGATCAGGCCACCCCCTTCACCATCCCACTGTGTGATCAACACTATCATGTTCCTGTTATCCACAATTCACAATGACTATATAATCACTACCTCTCAATAAAGAATATCATCTAGTTTCCAAATATTTTCCCCCTTGTAACTCTTCTAAAACAGCACAGTTACAACAGCATGTTATTTTTGGCTTTTATTTTGTCTGGATCTGCTTTGATGCCACTGTCAGAGACAATGTGGCCCAAGAACAAGAGTTCTTTTTCCATAAATTGTCACTTACTAGGCTTGGCATAGATTTTGTGCTTTGTAAGTCAATTGAGTGTCTGGTGGACATGCATGAGGTGTTCCTCTTTTGTTTTTGATAATATGATGATGTTGTCAAGGTAGCATAATGTATCTGAGAGACCATTTAGCGCTTGTTTCATCATAGTGGCAAACTTTGCAGGAGTGTAGGTCATCCCAAAGTTCATTACTCTGCATTCAAAAGATCCAAATTGTGTATGGAATGCAGTTTTTGGTATGTATTTTCTTTTACTTCAATTTGGTATAACCTGAGGTGAGGTCAATTTTAGAAAATAATTTGGCTTCAGAGAGTTTTGAAAACAGATCCTCCATAAGTAAAAGGGGATCTTTATTCTTTACTGTGCTTGCATTTAGTGCTCTCTAGTCAGTTAATAGGAAAAGAGTGCCTTCCTTTTTCTTTACAAAGAACACTGCTGCCTCCCAAGGGGATTCTGATGGCTAGATGAATTCTTTTGCTAGATTGTCCTCAATATGGGTTTTGAGGGTTTGGGTCTCCATGGGAGAGAGTCTGTAGAGGGGTGCAGGTTTGTGCATGGCTTTACATAGGTTGATGTCATGTTTGAGCTCTTATTTTTTTTTGGGGGGGGGTAACTCTGTGAGTTCTTCTTTGAATACATGAGCGTATTTGTTTAGGAGTGCCATGAGTTCTGGGCATTGGATATTGGTTATTTGCATGTTATTGAATTCAGTGTACTTCATTATGTGGAGGTTACTATCTTTGATTAGACGTTTTAGTCATCTTGCTTTATGACCTGAACAAATACTGTGTCTCTTAGAATGAGGTCATTGGGTTCTTTGAGGATGTTAAAATTGACTCTGTTGTGTTTGTGGTCATGGTTTTTGTTTCCCAACATACACTGGGGTTCACTTGGGTGAACCAGTTTATGCCTGCTACAATGTTGTAGTTTATGTTGTTCATGACACGTCCTTTGATAGAAGTTTGTATGCCTTGGAGGTCAATTATGAAGGGAGTTGTTTTACCTTTGAGTAGAACCTTTGATTTGTCTGCCATTCTGGCATATTTAAAGTTGGATTTGACCACTAGTATTTTGTATTTGGTTACAAATAATTTGCTAACCATAGTGTGTTGTGTACCAGAGTCAAATAAAATTTTATGTGTATGTGATTTGTAAGTGTATGGGTAGGCAAGAAGCTGTGAACAATCTTTAATTTTTACATTCATAAAAATGGAGGATTGCGGGACATGTGGGATGTGCGCAGCAAAGTTTGTGCCTTGGTACATTTTCTTGTCAAGTTGGGGGGAGACAGAGGCACTTAAGCCTGTTCCCCCTCCTTTTTTCCTTGTTCCTCCGTTTTGAGACCTTTGAGGTCAGAGAATGTGGGGTCAGATTCATAGTGGGTTGCTGTCTCAGCATTGTTAACTTTGGTGGTGTCCTCCTTCTTGAGATGGGAGCGGTTTGCTCTTTGGCTGTGATTGCCATTGTTGCAATTGGAGTTTCTGTTGCTGTTATTGGTGTTTTGGCTTTTGTTTCCATTGGAGTTTTCTCTGCCATTGCTGTTTGAGGGGTGATTGCCAATGCGCGCAGCATATTCCATGTTTGAGCATTAAACCCGCGCACTTGGCTTCTGCAATGAGCCAAGCATGGAGGTATTAGCCTCTAGACAAATGAGGGCAGTAACAGAAGTTTATATTCTGTTGATGAAAGAGGCTCTGGTGTGTATGTTATCATCTTGAGCTGGTTTTTGGATTTTGCGGTGTATTTCCTCAAATTCATTGGCATAAGCTGTGATGGTGGTCTTCTGAGGAAAATTACTTAGCTGTATTGCAATGTCTTTGAGGGATTCAGGGACGCAGAAGTTGTGAATGATGTCTGCTTTGAACTCTTCCCAGTTGCCAACCTGGTTGTCAGTTTGTGAGCCAACCTAGGTGGCAAACCAGTTAGCTGCAGCCTTGTACAGGCGCTTGCTGGCTTCCTGGACCCATTTCTCATGGGGGATGCGGCAGGCGCAAAGTTTAGCAGCTGAGTGGTCTAGCCAGTTATGACGTTTTCTTTGTTTTTACCAAAGAACTTGTTGATACCAATGTATTTGGTGTTGGTAAATTCACCTGTGATAGACAGTTGTGTGTTTTTTTGTGGTTGGAGAGAGCAACTGTATTGAATTATCTTGGCACATGCTTTGGGAATGACCTGTCCTTCAAATATAGTGCATCAACTATGTATATCTTCATCAATGTTGTGGGTGCAGAAGTACGTCTTCCAGGTCTCCTGATATATAGCCTGGTTTAGTATGCGAGCAAAGACGGGCAGGTTTTGTTCAGTCATTTTCTCTTTCATGGGCGTGATGAAAAAACGTAGCTGCTATCAGTGATAAGGAGCAACTTTTTGGGGAAGCTTTGAATACAAAAGTAAGAAGAAGAGAAGTATATTTTATTGTATAGTACTTTAGACTTATATGGCTTTAGCTGTGGCAGAGATTTAGTTGGATTGAACCTAGGGGTTGGTCATGTGCAGGATGGGTTTGAGTTGCTGGATACTTGGACATTCATGTGATACTGCTTGGTTGCCATTTCTGATATGTCAAACTTTATATTAGGAGGGCACTAAATTGGGAAATGACTGGATGTTAAGTGGGTTGGTGGTAGCCAGAATTCTTGTACATCCAGATCCTTGACACTACTCAAGAAATATGATACATAAGGGCATTACCAACTAGGTAGTCCTATTCCAAAGATAGATACAATTTCAATTCAACCCATCCTTTTAGATATATTTATAAAAAAGTACTTAACTTTTTAATAATAGTATTCAATCACTGCTCTTTGGGAAAAATTTCTCAAGCAATTGATTACAGCCCTCTAGAAGAACAGTTATGGAACCTGATCCAGGTCAGGTCAAATTAGTTACCAGAATAAAGTCTTTTTTTTCAAATGATATTCTCAGTGCCACACCATCTATACAGAAAGCTGTAACACTATCTTGGCTATAAAAAATTTCTACTTAGATCAATAACTTACCTGCCAATGTATATCACAACACACAGGGGTGCTCATCAAGATACCCCATATTACATCTAAAAATATACTCCCTCTCACACAAATGACAAGTTATGAGGCCATATTTCCTTTTAAAAAGTGAAAATAATTGCAGCCAAGATGCCAAAATAATTTATTTAAAACCCAAACCCCTTCTTGAACCATGGTGGCCCTATGACCTGCTCCTTATAGTTTAAGAATCCCCATTTCCCAATAAAGGCATTATCTTATTTCAAACCTCTCTCTGTCCTCCTCTTGGAATTTTTTCTTTCCCAAGCACAAATACTGAACTATAACTAGTTCATATATAACATTGGTATCATTGATAGGTTTCATTTACAGCTTACCTTTAACAAAACCCAAAAAATGATTATGTGAATTTTGTATGGCTAAACCTTCCCAGGAACATTTCCTGACCATGCTGATGGAATTATCATTTAAGAATACATTATTTATCAAAATTGATGTGTTTCTTAGTGTGTACAGTAGACTCTGCTCAAGCTAGTAAGATACTAGTCTCACGCCTTCTTTTTTTACCTCTAAAAATGTGTGATAAATATCCATTTAGAAGCATTGATGAACAGTGTGAAAGGAACTGGTGTTGCAAGTTGGTTACACTCCACAGAGACCTACCTTAACATCAGTCAAGTGTTTGAAATTGTGTGATTAGCCACAGCCTCATGACTTCTGGTTGGCCTTGCTGCCACCTGGTTCACTGTTTTGGAGGGCCATAAAGCTGAGTTCTCCTAGAAAAACTTCAAAAAAGCTACCAAAATATGCTATTGTAAAATTACACCTCTCCCTTAAGCCTCCACTTCAATTCTCACCAAATGCCTGGGATTTCTACCAAATTGCTTCTGGGTACTTATCCAAAGATTTACCAAAAAAAAGCCCAAGAAAAGCCCTTACACTATTACTTTTGGACTTTCTCTAAAGATGCCTCCATCAACACTCCCAATAGACCCTCTGTTAAATATCATGGGTGAGAGTGGCTGGGAGAAGTGTTGGCTGCCTACAAGATAAGTTTTTCAATTTTAGTTTAGCTGAGTTTCCCTTTCAATTTTGCTCATTCAAAGTCTGTCCAAATTTCCCTGCCCTAGTAAATGCTCTCATAACTCTTCATATCACTGATTAAATTGGTTTGAGCCATTCTGCTCCTACTCCAGCCTCATTTCCTTCCTTAAATGAAGGCAAGATAGTAAATGACCTTGTTTCTTTATTTCTTAATCTAATAAAGTTCAAAATTTGTTGGTAACTTTGCAATTTGGTTTACCTGTTGATTTGGGGTGTTTAGTTGATTCCTTCTCCCTTTTGGTCACCCAGGAATTGTTGGTAACAACATTTTGGTTGTTGATAAAAACATGGGTTATTTGTAGTTAAGAACAAGATTTTATTCCTTACTGATCTGCCCTCAATTATCACAGCTATAGTGAGAACTTTTTATCTGTAAGGTTTGCCCATAAGGGTACAAGATTATAAACTAACATATGGAGTGTGTTTGGATTGATATTTAATAGATACAAAAATGTAGGCACAGTATGAAGCATAACTTTACAAAGACAGGCAAGTACCTAAGGTCAAAGTTCCTAAGGTCAAAAGTGCAGAAATCGAAACACTATGTAGGGTGCAAAAATTGAAAATATCAAAGATTGAAGTGTAAAAATAAATTTTCCAGAGGTTAACTTCAAAGCCAAATAAAATACAGTTCTTAATATAAACTATATATTTTAAGAACTTTAATAGACTAAAAAGACCCCAAGAAATTCATTTCTGCAATAAAAAGTATATACTAGATAATAAAAATATGCTTAAATTTGCTGTTTTAAAAGAAAGTTTATTTTAGTTTCAAAAGAAAAATTAGACTAGAATTTATATGCAAATGTATTCAATTGAATATAAATTACAAAACTACACAAAAAATGCTTTAAAATATATATTGCATTATAAGATTTTTATTATCACAACATAAAATTAAAATAAAGTAAAAGCAATGCAAGATTTTATTTGAATTATTAAAGAACATTTGCAATGTTCTCAAGATGAGTGAGCCAGTTGGAGGAGTTGTAGGAAAGGAGGGGTTTTTTTGTGACTATCTCAAAGCTTTTGAGATCCTTGCTGCTCTGGGAAACATTTTGGCGTCCATCTAAAAACTCCCAGTAAAGAGTTTCATTGGTTGCTTGTTCAACTTTGAGCTTGTTGATCAGTACATTAAACTTGGGTTTCTTCACCCCAACACAGTTGGCAAACTTGTTATGCCAGCTTTCCAGGGAGGAAGTAGTCCTCATGGTTTTATTCTTAACAAACTTGAACTGGTTCCATTCAATCTTGTTTTTCTTTCTTCCATGGCGTCTGGCTTTAAGTTTTCCAATCCATTGGCATTCAAAGTAATCAATAAATGGAGCAAAGAAAGCTGCATTGTCCTCCATATTCTTGGTATTCTTGAATGCCTCATAGATCTTGCTAGAGTCCTCCTTTCTCACCAAGGCAATGGCAGAAAAGGAGTTGAAGGCCACCTTTGGCCCCTGGGAAGTGGATCTAGTAACCAGTCTGTTGAGCTCAGTAAAGCTCTGCAGCTTTCTTCTGAGGCATTGTCTGAAGTGAAAGAAGCAACCATGAGGCTTGCTCTTAAATACCTTTTTAAAGGTGTTGGCTTGAGAAGGCTCAAAGTTAGCAAGGAGGTGGGTATGGTAAGGCTCTGATGTTTCCTCATCATCAGGTTGGCTTGGGGTTTTAGAATTCTTCCTCTTGGGGGTAGAAGTGGGGGCATCAGTAGGGGGAAGGAGATCCAGCTTCCCCTTTAGAATCTCCAAGGCATGAGTATAGTCATCCTAATTTTGTCCTGACATTAGAAAGTAAACCATTGGTAAACCCTTATCACCATACTTCCCATGGATGTACCAAAGCTGGAAA
This sequence comes from Entomophthora muscae, assembly GCA_014839935.2. Taxonomy (NCBI): domain Eukaryota; kingdom Fungi; phylum Entomophthoromycota; class Entomophthoromycetes; order Entomophthorales; family Entomophthoraceae; genus Entomophthora; species Entomophthora muscae. The sequence continues at coordinate 62,292 of QTSX02004439.1, forward strand.
AAGATCTTAGGGCATGATGAGAAGGTCCCATCAGCCAACCAGATATTAGCTGTCATCAATCTCTTAAGGTTCTCCTGGGTGGCATAGCAGATGGTTCTTTTATGCTCATCTGGCCCATTGTCATGAAGGAGAAACTGTTCATCCTTGGAGGTGACTCTGAGCTCATTGGGTATATCTATTTCCAGGAGGGAGGTGGCAGATCTGCCCACATTATCAGACTTACGGCAATTATTACTGACATACTTCTGAAGGGATCCAAAAGTACCAACTGCTATCTTTTGAAAGCTGGTCAATTTGTGAATAGCCCTAGTGACTATCTCCTGGGAGGTAAGGCCCATGTTGAAAGGCTGCATCTGGCGCAGGTACCACTTTATTAGGCGCTGATATATCCCAGTTGGTTCCAGGCAGGTGTGCTGATTGTTCAGCTTCTTAAACTGGGTAAACTCAGTTGTAGTCAGGCGGGTGGGGCAGGCCCCTCACACTTGTAATGATGAAGCACCAAGTTCTTCTGCTCATCATTACACTTAAACATAAAACCATCATGGTAGAACCCAGCATTGCCCTTGGAGAACATTATTGGGAAGGAGACAGGCAGGATATCTGGCAGTTGTAACTCCTCTTCATAGTTGCAAATATTTTGTACTTTCAGGATATCCCAGGTCCCAAGGCCATCCTCAGTTGGTGTAGCACCTCCAGAGTTGTACAGGTCTTCATGTTCTTCTTCTGAGATGTGGGGAGGCGTCTCCTCTTCATCTGCCTGGCTGTAGACAAACTTGTGCCTAGTTTGGCTCTTGGAGGGGCTGGGGGTAGGTTCCTCTTCAGAAGGCTCCTCTTCTGGAGAGGGGGAGGGCTCAGGGGTCTTCTTGGTGGCCTTCTTGGTGATCTTCTTAGTGGTCTTGGGGCCAGGCTTCTTGGATCTGGAAGGGATGGCCTTCTTTGGGTTGATGGGAGTTGACTTAGGGGGCATCTAGATGGCTCAAAGTTAGTATTTTTTGGTTAGTAAAAAAGAATATAAATTATTAATAAAAATATTGTTTTTTAACAGAATCTAAAATTCAGAGTGCTTTTTACTATATTTTGTTAGTTTTAATAGATATTTTAATTGAGGTAGTCAACTCTATAATGCTTTTGAAAGGAGCAAAAAAGGGGATTTTGATCAGACAATTAGGGAGTTTTGATTTTGGCACTTTGATCTCAACACTCCCTAAAAACATAAGGAAACATAGTAACATATTAAATTAATTTAATATTTTTTTGAAAACTGCCAAAATCTGCAGTTTTTACTAAACCCTTTAAAAAGTTACACTAAAATAACCCAAAAGGCCTGAAGCTCTACTATGTTCTAAAGCAAGTCTTTAATCTTTAAAACGCTTATTTTAAGCTTTAAACTTACAATGGTTAAATTATTATGGTTTTTTAAAGTAGAGCATTTGTTTGGTTTAAATACACTTTTAATTTCTGCACTTTTGATTATAAACACCTATTGGAGCTTAGTTAATAAAATATTAAATTCCAATCATAATTTAAAATATATCACTGAGCACTAAATCAGTGTGTTTTGAATTTTGATTTGAAGCTTTTTCAATTTGCGCACTCTATTACTACACCCAGTAAATTACTAAGTGATCATATAATATTTGTTTCATTAAGCACTCTATCTTTTACATAATAAAAATCACTGAAACTATAATCAAATGTTATACAGGTGATTGTGAACCTGTATGATAGGTTTTAGTTTATTTGGTTGAGTATGATATAATTTTAAAGCTTTTCTGATCATTTACATAGTGATAGAATCAATATTAAGTGATATTTTAATTTTTTTTAATTTTGGGGCCCCAAATATTAAATTGAAGAGACTTCCGGACTTCGATTTCTGCACTTTCAATTTTGTCCCCTATATTCAAAAGGATGAATAATATCTATTTTAAAAGCCAAATTAATTTAAGGTGTGTTTTAAATTGCATCAATTTGGGCACTTTGAACTTAGTTTTTTGATTTTAGCTACTAGTAAAAACATTTTAAAAAAAGTCAAATTTAATAAAAATATTAAATTTTTTGGGAAATTTTTTTTATTGAAAAAAGTGCGGAGATCAAAAAATTCATTGATTTGGAGATTTTGATCTCCGTACTTTGACTTTAGGCACTTGCCCTAAAAGACCACCTAAACATGTATTGGGTTTGAATGTGAAATTTGATTTAAAAGCCCCAAACATAAGAGATATAACATAAAGTTTATTAATGATATATTTGTTACCAAGGTTATATCAATATTGTGATATTCCCCATCTGAAAACTGGAACCTATTTTTATTAAAATATTCTTTAAAAGAGAAAAGGGGATACAGCAAGCCTGGTTTTATTGCCTAAAAACTTCCATATTAGACTAAAAAATGTTAGTTTGAACTAAATCTAGTTTAAATCTAAAAATATTAAAGTTGAAATTGTAAGAAAAATTTAAAATTTAAAAACAAATTGAAGGGAAGAAATCACTTGGAATTTTTGCTTAAAGCCTACTCTTCTGAAGTACATTAATTATGTAAAATTTGACATTTGCAGCTAGTAAAGATCTGCAGGGAGCCAAGAGCCAAGAAGCAGGAACAGCTTGATAAACACCAGGAGAAAATAAGCAAAGGAGGGGAACATAATGCTTGGTGAATCAGATATAAAGATCTGCAGCTGCAAAGTTAATTTGAATTGTTGGGTTCACATCAGCAGGTAAGCAAAAATAATCTACTCTAATGGGTTTAGAGTAGTATTTATAGGAAATATATGATAAAGAGTGAAAGAAAGATCCAAAAGAGAAAAATCAAGCAAAATAATGCAAAAGACAAAAGTATAGTAAAATTAAGAATAGAAATTATTAACAATCTTAAAATCTCTCTTAAAAGACAATCAAGCATTTAATTATTCCTTTGACTTAACATTAAACAGCCTGTCATTCAGGGCAGGGCATGGCATATCTCATTATGGTGAGATACCTTTACTCTTGTGAATAACATTTTGCTTCATATAATGAAGCAAATTTTTTAAACTTGAACCCTGGGCTACCTGACATGTGACCTGATTGATTAAAGGACCATATTCCTGCCTGCCCTTTGTTTTTTGGATCAGATATGAAAGCTATCAGAATGGGATCCCACAACCAGTGGTAGTTCTGCTGAGTCCATTCAAAACATAAACCAATAATTTATCACACAATTCTTGCACTTATGCTGAGGTGGTAATTCACCCTATTAAAGCCTAAGCTATTTCCTCCAAAATAAATTTCCAATGATAAAAACCTATAGTTAAACCATTACCAGCTGACAACACCCATTCTGCTGCCTAGCCTGGCTTTGTAAAAAGTTTTGAAGAACAGATTGATTATGACCCTATTCTCCTGCACTAGCCAATGATTGCTCACCAAAACCTGATGCCACTAAACCCTCAATATTCTCAATCTTACATCATCCAATGTACACATTTCTTTTCCAAAAATGAAGCCTGGCAGGAGAGTAATTTTTATCCTGCCAATTCAGTCCCAGTTTTTGTTACTATCATGATGTTAAATTTTTGATAAAACTTGGTTCAAACAGATTTATCCTCATCTTTTTAGTTTTCTGCCGTTTCTACTCAGCACTAACAGGTCCTCCTGTCTTTATTATCCCACTCTCTGACTTTCCTGCAGACCCCCAGTATAAGCTATACTGTCCACCTGGTTCACTCTTTGAGCCATAACATTTAATCAGATACCTCCCAAACCCTGCCTATAAGGATTTTACCTTAGAGAATACTTTTCTATCAGATTCCCTGGCCAAAAAGAGAACCAAGAAGAGTAAATAATGAAGGAATTTGTTACATCTTTTAACCAAGGCTATTCAGAAACAAATTTAACCATCAACCTGGCCCTCTTTTACCTATGACTCTGCTGCTCACCACAAGTCTAACCACCCACAAGTTTTTGTTACTGCCAATAAGGCTAAATATAACAGCTTTTTAAGTATATACACTAACTTGTTTGGTATATTTAATGATACATACCACTCTAACTTAATCCTTGTTGGGAATTTCATTATTTTATGATATCTAGTTAGCATCAATTCTATGATAGATCTTACCCTCCAGACAACTGGTTCAGTCTGTATCTATGACCCCACCCCATTGGGCTTATTATCCTGAAGTAGAAAGATATAAAAATGATACACACCCCTTAATAAACCAATCTTTTTGAACATAGCTATGTCCTAAAGTGCAACTATAGAAATTAGCAGAAAATATTTAATATATCTAATACCTATTTTTTCAAGCTTTTATATAAAATTTGGGTAAATTTAAAGAGATCAATTTTTAGAGCTGTTGAGCCGGAAAAACAAATCAAAGATACAGAAAGTCTTTAAGAAATAAATCTTCAGTGGATTAAAACATATAGCTAAGAGATTTTGTTAGATGATTCTTATTTTTATTTTGTGTGAAACCTGTGCGCTCTGAACTTGTTTTTGTCTGTCTAGCTAAACATATCTGGAAATCATAGTATTATCAATGGATAGGATTCAACCCCTCCAACCTTATGTTTTAATGATACTTACCCTTCTATTTTCCATAATGGTAGTTCAGTAGAATTACAATCAGTTACACTATCATCCCAGTTCATATTTGTTCCTTGTACATTATTTCAGTTAATCCACAATATCTTTATATTAAAAGACAAGTATATTAATCAAAAAAATATTATTCTCTCATTTTCTTCTCACTTCCCCTCTTTATTATACCTTTTTATCAGTATTTTATTAGATTCAGGAAATCCAAGCTTGTCTTATTATTATAACTGTCCACTTTGATCTTTTCATTTGATATATCTTGTTGTAAAATTTTAGCAAGTTTTGATTCTAGTTGATCCACCTTAGCACTCAACTTCTTGTTATACTCATGTCATTTTAAAGTCCCCACCACAATTTTCTTCTCTCTTAATTACAGGCCTTCACAGAATCTCTCTATTACTACTCTTCAATTCTTAAAAATTCATGCAACCCCACCAGGAGTTTTTGAGTGTTCCATGCAGATATATTTGCCTTGAGAAGGTGTTCCCTCTTTAAAGAAGTAATATTCAAACAGCTTCTGATATTCATCATTAACCTCTTCCAATTTCTCATCCTGGTAGGTCTTTCCTATCTCCTGATCTCCTCAAAAGTCCTACAACATACTCTAAGAGATCTTCTTCTGTGATACTATGCCTTCCCCATTAGTGACCACTTTTGGCCTTGTTTCAATTAAAAGAAGACATTAAAAAATAGAGATAATACTGAAGGGATAATTTTTTGAGCATACTAATTTATTTGGTATTTCAAGTTTACATTTTTTATACCTTTTGAATTAATTTTTGCTAGAAACCTCTCACATTGTGAATCTCTATTTTCATAACTGGGATGTATTAGAAAAGGTGCAAGAGGAAAAATATTTAGAAACTAGATGATCATCTTTATTGAGATGTATCAATTATATAGTTTTGATGGATTGTTTAAGAGGAGAAAGATTAGATAATCAACTGATTGGATTGGAAAGGGGGTGGCTTGGTCCTTGTAAAAAGTCAAGCGCCAAATCAAGCTGTCCATCAAGTTAAAATCATCACTGGTTCTTGTTGTCTGTTTTAGAAATTAGGTGACCTCCACATTTAGCTTTGAGTGGGGGAAGTTGGATTGAGTGGCACAGGGACCCTTGTGTGGAACTTTTCTGGTTATGACCATGCTGTTCTGACACATCTATTCAATCATCAGAACACACTTCAACTTTATATTCTGTGATCTACCCAACCCTGAAAAGCACAGATATGCTCCAAAAGCTGCAAACAAATCCAGCCAGACTGTTTTGTGACAGGATCTAAACTTTTTAAGAAGCAGCCTCTTGACTTTAAAATCCCAGTCAGGGATCCTGGGTTCAATCAATCCAACAATGATCATCCTATCCAGCAGACTAGCAAGGCCTAGGAGCACCCTGCTATCAGCCTTAACAGAACTGATGATATGATCCTAGCAATAGATACAGGCAATTAGAATGTAGCCATTGCTTCAAAGCCTGATCTATATTGCAACCCAATATCTGATCATCTGAGTGCAGACAGGAATGGGTTGAAGATCTGGGAGTGTGCTGGAATGTTTCCATAGGTGTGCCACTGCCAAACCTTCCTGCTCTGGGAAAGCTTCCAGGAAATCATTCTTTCACATAAAAACGGGTATCTGTCAACACTGGATGAATGGTCCCATTGGGTCAAGTAACTGATTATTCAAAGCTTTAGAAATTGCTGCAATATAAAGTCAAATACAAAAGGACAACAGAAATAATGTGGCCTTGGCATGACGTCACTAAAGTACAAAGCAAGACATATACACATACAAGTGTACTTGTACTGATGTCATGATGTAAACTATTCCAGTATATGCTTCATTTTGTTCACGTGTGGAGCTAATTAATAATACAGGTTCTGTCAATACTTTAGAATGCATAGAATTGCATATTGTAGATTAGGCTGCGTCAAAAATGCATGAAGCTAAAAATATAGGTGTGCATCCTGGTCAATATGGAAGGTGCTTTCTACCTGAACCTAAATCATTGTGCAGAGAATATGCATACTTGTGCTTGCACTGGCAGCCTAATTATTATGAATCTTCATCCAAAGTACCTGTGCTGACTTCACAATAATTCTCACCTTGCTTCACCTCATCTATATAACTCTTCCCTTATTTCACAATAAAGACACACAGATTTACATTACTTGAATATTAGCTACTTTAGTTGTTACCTCCATAGAGAAGGTAAAGACTTACTGTTACTTATCAGTAACTAAATGTGTATTAGGTTATCAAAATACTCTAGTGTTTAAGCAAGCCTACTATAATCCAAAAAATTGTCCTATTGATCCAACCACAAGGACTAGAAACCCCAATCACACAACAGGAATCTTGGCTGAGATACTGCTTGGTCCTATCATTAATAGGCAGTGCCAGGGTCCGGCAATCAATTTTAATCCCATGCTGCATGGCATGTATATCTGACTCTGGAGGCTGGGATCAGCAGTCTGGGGGACAGACAGCTGGTCAATAAGCACTAGAAGTGCCAGAAAATAACCCAGGCAGGAGGGCTTAATCACCCTAAATAAGGTGTGCTCATAATTTCAGGCTGGGCAGAACAGTTCCTATTGCAAAGAAAGCTAATGCCCTCATGACAGGAATACTGGCTGAGATGCTGCTTGGTCCTATCATGAATAGGCAGTACCAGGGTCCAGCAATCAATTTTAATCCCATGTTGCATGGCATGGATTTATGACTCTTGAGGCTGGGATCAGCAGTATGGGGGACAGATGGCTGGTCATAAGCACTAGAATTGCCAGAAAATAACCCAGGAAGGAGGGCTTAACCACCCTATATAAGGTATGCTCATACTTTTAGGCTGGGTAGAAAAGTTCCTATTGCAAAGAAAGCTAATGCACTCTATTGCTGAACCATCACCACTATACAGCTGCCAGAAGTTGGAAGTATCCAGGTATTAGGCAAATCCTTGGCAATACTTGCAGCTACTGTGGTACCTCCCTTGGATTGGATGAAGGGACAACAGCCCACTGTATAGTTGGCCCCAACTGGTAGCATAGGATTGGACTCATATGTTCCCCTGACTAACCACAGATAGATCATGATAATGGGAAGCTCTTAAAAGGATATGCTACCTTTACAGCCTTAAATTTGCTTTGATGTTCCCAACCCTGCTGAAGTTACACAGGTGTTTTGGGCAGACAACTGCTTTACAAAGCAGCTGATTGTGTCAGGGTGCAAGCCTGTGGGTTATATTCCATCAAGTGGTAGGTACTTGATAATCCCATTGGGGCAAGACAGAAGCTCAAATATACACTACAGAAGGGAAGTTGGGCTGCAGGATAGATAACAGCTTTTTATCCAGAGGCAGCTAGTTAAAGCTGGCTGGTGACAGGATTGCCGCAGCACCAGTAGTTGATCCCAAGAAATGCCTAGTCAAACTATGGAGCAGTCCAGAGCTTGGCTTAGATCTGACCCACAGCTGGATGAGGTTTCTAGGGTACCTTTGGAACCTGTTATCAAATGGCTGCTGCTGGGTAATATTTAACTTGATGGTTCAGTGTAAACAACAAAGCTACTTATTATTGATCAAGTAATCTGCTTAATGGATTGATTGATTGATATAGAGTGATAACAAGCTAATTTTTATGCAACCATGTGTATTGCAAATGAAGCAATTCAGTTCAGGATTTGGAGTGGTTAGGATAACACTCCAAAAGGAAAATATAGAGATTAATGGTAGGATAATAGCTTTACTGTTAAGCACAAGCTAATATAATGGGAAAGGAAACACCAATCCACGCAGAGATGGTATTGGGGTGTGTGACAGATCCAGGAAATTCATGCTTGCTTCTTTGTTATCCTGGTCTGACTCTTTTACAGTTTGACGGGGAATACTTTGTGTAAGCTTTGATGAGCTTGGATTCCAGGCAAGCAATCTTGGCGTTAAACTTGTCGCTATCTGGTGATCACTTCAACGTTTTTTGCTTCCCATAGTCTTAGCTGCAGACCATCTCTTTCATTCCATAGTAGTCTTATTTCAGTTAAAAGCCAAAAACACAAGCATAAAAATATTGAGGGAAAAACAACCATTGTCACACATAAGTATCATTTTTTATTAATTATTATCATCTTTCCATTATATACCAATCAGGGTACATTTGGCTGAAAACCCCTCCAATTCTGGAATCACACCTGGATTCCTATCACATGGTTTATGACATAACAGTATCATCCGATCCATATCTTTACCAAAGAGATCTTCACACTCTTAACCTATAAGAATGTGTCCTAATGCATTCCAGAATCACCTGATTCCTTTTGTAGAAATGTATTGCTTTGGCTTGAAGCATTCTGGACTTCCAGTGCCAAAACCCTGTAGAATATACATATTTCTGATCCAAGCTATCCTTGTTCCAACTGGGAACCAGCTGATCAATCCTGAATGCATAGACACCATTGTCTACATTTAGTTATTTTTGCATTTAATGGTTTTTTGCAATAAACCCCATTAAAACACTTTGAAACTTAAACCAGGCGCCACCACGGTGCCCAGGAACTTTCCCAGGCGGCGCCCCAGCGCCTGAAACATTCACTGGGCGGCGCTTTATAAATCAATCAGGCGGCGTGGCGGCGCTTTTAACCTAATTAATTTGCCAAAACAGCGCTTTTAAACCACAATTCAGGGGTTTACTTTTGGCTAACCTTAACCAAACTTCTTAACACAGTCAAGGCAATTAAACAATATAATTAAATTCTCATTAATTATATTCCAAGAATATAGTAATTAACCTTCCCAGTTAATTAATCTGTTTGAGGACAACAAGTCTTTACTTGACACAGTCAAGTCCATTTTGGCCCTATGATTAAATCCCCATTAATCATATTCAAGGGTATCAATTAATTAACCTTCCCAATTAATAAATTTTTTGAGACACCTAGTCTCATAATCTGAACTGTTCAGATTATTCATTTTGTCCCTCAATTAGTATAGCCTAATTGATTCCTGGGTATCAATTAACCTCCATGGTTAATTAGATGGTTTGAGACACCTAGTCTCATAATCTGAATTGTTCAGATTATTCATTACGGCCCTCAATTAGTACAGCCTAATTGATTCCTGGGTATCATTGCTATGCTGGAAAGTCTCTCCAAGGCCAATACTTTTGTTTTGAATTTCAACCTATGAAACTCATCACAATTCAACCTCTTTGTGAAACCACAGTCCAATATGACTGTAGTACGGTCACAGGGTGGGATCCAGAAAGGATGTGAGTGGCAAATAATTAATCAAGGGCTTGTTTTCTGGAATCAGCTACACTCCTAAATTGGGGATATTGCTGGTATTTTTACATTATTAATAGAATCCTCTGTGCTTTCAGGAGTGAAATTTCAATACTTGTAGTGAGCACCATTTTTGTTGTGTTCTGAGGCACGGCACAGACACACAACAGGAAATCCTAACCTTAAGATTGGATTGTACTAAGTCTTGGCTAGTTGGCAGGGAAGGCTATGCAATTACCTTATGATCCTGAATAATAAGTCTCTACCAGTTGTGGCTAGAGAGAGGCACCAAAGTACTTGAAAACACACAGACAAAAATGTGAATATAACTTAAATTTTAATGAAGATAGGGAAATGGAATATATAATGTTTAGTGTTACCACAAAACAATACATAGATGATAGGATCACTTGCCACAAGCATGAGTGGGGCAAGTGAGTTAGGCAGAAGCAGGAAACAAAACAGATGAATTTCCCACTTTGGAAATAGACCCATTTTGAGGAGCAAAAGTAAAATCAAGGGATTTGCTCTCAAAACAACCCAACAAATGTGAAATCAAAATAGTGTGAACATTGGCATTCACAACACCAGAATTGAACCCTGGACCTCTGGAGATGACTTTCGCTAACCAGGATGGACTGGGATCTGCCAGCCCACCAGTTGAGTCAAACCTTGGGCCTTGAAAGATACCTGATGCCAACCAGGATGGACAGAGACCAGTCAGCTGCCAGGTATCAAGGTTGAAATTTAATAATTGTATTGAAAACCCCAGGATTGAACCCTGGGCCTCTGAAGATGGCTTGTGTCAATCAGGATGAATGGGGACCTGTCAACCTCTTGAGTCACAGACTTGAGTTGATGAATTACTCTGCAAACTGCCAGCTTGTTAAAGGAGATTCTCCAAATGGTCACCAGATTGCTGCCAGCCTTGTGCCACTGAGGACCCAGACCTACACAGAAGTTATGACTTGCCTAAAGGAGGATAAGACAAGGCCTGATACTGGCCCCACCAATGAGCACTAGCTGCTGCTAGTTCCCAGCCCATAATTGCAACACAGTTGGCTGGCTAAGGTGATGAAGTTAAAGAAGTGGCAAAACAAAGCCTCACTACTTCTGTTTGCCAGAGCTTGCCCAACCAGGGTCTACTGCCCTCAAAACCCTGCCCTAAGGTCAATGCCCCACCAGCAAAATGTCCACAGGCCTGAAGTCCGCAGAAATTGAAGAAGCAAACCCATATGGTATAAAACCCCTGGTGGTATGGGGATGACTGTATTGTCATTTTTGATAATAAAGATTTATGCACCTCTGGTTTCAGAAAAGTTAACCCTATTTAGTTTTAGTAATCTTTCATCTCAACTCTGGCCAAGTAGACAACTAGGTGCCCACCTTCTCTAAAGACCAACCTGCTGACCCACTACTGGCGCTATACCCTCCCCCTGGAGCACCCTTTGGACCAGTGCATTTCACCAAATACTCTCAAACTCCACCTACTCCAAGTTTAACTTTGAGAACATACTAATTACTGATCTTTTGGCAAGGACTAGAGAGATCAAAACTATAGGTCACAAAGGAAAGTGGTATGTGAGGCCTCCAAGATTGTTCAAAGACATTACAATTATCTGCCCACCTACTTGGTTCCTATGAACCCACCTCTGACCACATGATCTGAACTCCCAATGAAACCTGTTGATGCCAAGAATATGTCTACCCAGCTGTTTGGAGTAATCTACATTACTCTCACAGGCTTGGTGGTCTCTATGGTACCCAGCTCTGGACCCTGGTGTTTATTTGGGCAATCCCTATCTTACATTATCAAGTTGGCACCCATCTTATGATGGGCATTACCTACTGATATGACAGTACCCTGTTCCAAGTCACCCAATACCTCTACCTATGCCTGGCTTCCTGACATGTGCTGTTAGATATGATATGGGTAAGCTCTATGTCTGCCCCTGTGTGCTGTAAGAGGTGTTGGAAGGCAGGGTGTTGATCTAAGTTGCAATATGTGTAGATGCACAAATCAGGTAACTTAATAGCATAACTAATCAGCATGTAATATTGGGTCATCCAGTATATTTAGTGTTGCTTAGACATATTACTGCTGCATCCAAATAGTTGCAATCAATTAAAAGCTTTTATTTGAGCAACCAGGATCAGGTTACTGGGTCAGAAACCCATGGCTAACCTGATAGCCAAGGATAGAAATATAGCGACCCAACTTGTTGGGGAGTTTGTACATAATTAGGCCAGAATCCTCATCAAAAATGGTTTGTATCAGTTCACATCCTACTCGCAGTTATGATGATGCCCTTTAGTCTAGGCAGGGGTTAAACTCAAGCCATCAACAGAGTATCTCAAAGTTGGAGCCTACCATCTTTATTTCCATTTGAAGTGAAGCTGATATATATTCTCAGGTGTCATAAATGTTACGTTTGAAGGAAGGGATAATTCCTTGGCGCTTGTTATCCACTAGCCTCCTGATTCTGATAGTTTGAAGCGATCGAGTCCTTACACAAGGACTTCCCCTTTAAAGTATCTACCGAGCCCCAGAAGGACCAAAGCTAAAATCTCTGAATTGGTTGAATAGGGGAATAGAGTTTAATGTTGGTGAGTTTCCTGCTTCGATGGGAAATGTTTCTCTTTATTCACATCAGCGATTCACCCCTGGAGAAGCGGTCTGGGTTCTCGTAAAAATGCAAGTAAAATAAATTTAACTTGTGTTTATTAAAAACATGGTTTGATAGGAATATTGGTTGGAGTTATAACTCTTCGCTATCGCCAAAGTCGTCGTCGCCAACGACGCTTGCTGCGTCGTATTCGGTATGCCCCCAGAACCCACTCTCGCTCCTCGATTCCACCTCGTAGCCGCGGCCTAGCTTGTTAGTGCTGGCGGCTGGGGCGACTGTCAGCATGAGCGTGGTGAGTACGTAAACAGGGAGGAAGTGGCAAAGCATGTTATGGGTTTGGGATGGTGGGTGATTAAATTGGCTTGGAAAGTGGCATGGAATATCGTGTGTTGGCGATGATTGTTCCAATAATTGTGGCTAAGTTGAGGCTACAGCTGTGGATCGATTTGGGCCTGTGTATGAACATTAAGAATTGGGTACTTTGTAGAAAGTGGTTGATTTTATATTAATTAGCCTCCCTGAGAATCGAAAGGTTGAATTTTCAAGTATTATGGATTTAAATGTTCGACTGAATGGGGAGTATATATTCTTCTATTTGATTAGAAAAATAAACTGATTATTAGAAAAGGGTTATTTTTGGTTTATATTATGAAAGGATGAGTGGCACCGAGTTATTAATTCGGTCGATAGTAAGTGAAATGAATGGATGTTATTTGAAATGGGGCTAGTTGTCATATCCTTTAGTAGCCTTCTATCAAAGCGTTGTATTTGATAATTTCGCCCGTGGTGATATTCCAATTCTAATCTTTTTAGCTTTGATGTAAGCTTAAATCTAAGCAGCTTCAAACGATGTTTTTGATGTCACTGATCCAGAGTGTAGTTGTTTATTAATCTTGATAAAATTAAGTTATTGAGTATTGGTGGTGGTTTGATGCGATAGTTATCAAGTGATGTTTGATGTAAAAATTATATGTTTATTAATTTTTAATGTGGGGTATTATAAACTGAGTGAATACTGCGAGATGACCTTTGTACATCCCCTTCCTGGAGTAATGCGGATTCTTTTCCCTTTTGAGCATTGGTAAAGATTGGGCCCAGACTCGTTTTCTGGTGATACAGTGTTGTATATGCTAGGTCTGTATCCCATGTCACTTTTTTGTTTATCGAGCTTGGCGACGATGGATGGTTCAAGGTCGTCATCCAAGTCTGGTCTAATTCCGCGTGGTTTTTGGTTTAGATTGAAGTCTTGTTGGTCGTTAGAAGAGTTGTAGGGTTCCAAGTCATCTAAGTCTGGTTTAAGTCCACGTGGCTTGTGGTTTAAATGATTGGCATTCTGTTGGTCGTTAAAAGGGTCGTAGGATCCCAAATTGTTCATTGGGTTTATTCTGTTCTTTCTGAAGTTCCCATGGCTAGCCAGGTTTGAAAACGAGTTGGGGCTAGCAAGTTTATGTCTGGGATAAGCCAAGACCGAGTAAAGGATGGTGGCAGTGATAGCATAGAACGGATTCATGGCGAACTTGACGTCGATATGGGTTTTTATAGTTAATCTGGTGGCATAAATAAATGTACAATTAGCATAATTTAATGTTTTTTTCGATCAAAAATACAATTAAACTCTTAATCTTTAGCCAGTTGATTTTTTAATCTAAGACTTGCGTATGTACGCGTCGATCGTTTATTGGTAAAACCCTCTGATCTCCAACAATTATTGCTTCTATCATTGGGATATTCAACAAGCAGCATACCACACCAATTATTATTGCTTGGCCAAATAATTTAAGCATAAACTAAGCTCCATAAGAAATGATCCTTGTCGAGTGCCTCCATCTTAAACCCCATCCCAGTTTACAATTGTCAGTTGCCGTTAAGTTTTTTAAGAAGCGAAACCCACCCCCATTTGACAGGGAAGTTCCGATCCCAGCATAAGATCCAAGTGCCCATAGTTAAATCGCATACCATTTCACACTCTGCTTAAATTGAAAATCACTCCCTTTGATGTGGGCTTTTTATTAACCAACCAGATTGTACATTCAACTTCTCTCTGGGAATTATTATCTCCTAGACTTATGCCTTCTACCTGAACTTGGATAAGATATACCAGGTTTTTAAATTCCACGTGGATCATATCCCAGGGAGAGGACTCTAGGGTCCAAATCCTTGGTTGCAAAAAAAGACAAAGATACAATTTAACATCAGATCAACCAGCTGCTCAGTCATCAAGCTACCTGTATAACAATCAACCTTTGCTATGGAGGTATTTTTGAAGGTAGACTAAAAGGTGGGGAACCAGTTTACCACCCAGTCAGTTACTTTGTCTGATACTAATCTTATGGCCACTGTGGTGAAATCCACCACCAGATATGTAAATCCCCCAGTGTTTTTTGTGTAAGCAGTTCAAGCTACTTTTTACTAGTGATTCAGGGGTGTAGAACTCAAAATAATACCATAAGTTGACCCTTATTTAATCATTCTGTTAGTTCAAAAACCAATTTGAAAGGCAATTGGTATGCAAATTTACTACTAGGGATTGAAACCACCAGCAATCTTCTCTCTAAAAGTTAAAGTGGCCAAGCCCAGGCTTCTTAAGCCAAAAACAGTTCTAGTAATAAAAACATATCTATACTTATAAAACTTTTATCGTTTATGATTATATATTCATTATCATTCATTGATGTAAATTAGGCTCCCCAGCACCACTGTACTGGACTCAGTGGTACATCCATCAATCAGCCAACTCCCTCATTTCACAGCATGTCTATTCTGTATTACTAGATACATCAGTGTCACCTAAATCAAGCCCAATTTATTGATGGATCTTGTACATAGTTATTGAACATATAGAGTCTGCTCCCCTTTTTTTGCAGTATCCACTTCCCACATATATGGTCCAACATTTAACAAATCAAAGGCTTAGCTTTGAGATTAAATCAATATGAACACGTCAAGGATGCTGATCACCACCCATCAAATCATCACCTTATTGGCTGGCTAGTGAAATAACTCCCTAACTTTCTAATACTTACTATGGTAAATAACCCACTACCAGCTCCTGCCAGCATGATACTATAACTGATCAACACCTTTCTGCTATTTTAATTCTTTAACTTATGCTTTTATTTTTTGCATATTTAAATCTTCCCTGCGTTTTGGGTACTTTTAAGCATGTTGTTGATTCAGGCAAGGTTTATATGTAGCCCATAGTGTTTTTGAATTTTGGCCAGCTCCAGAAAGGACCACAGCAAGGGCTATACTTCTTTTTCTTTAAAGCAAGAATTAGGGTTGCTTGAGCTTGCCAGCAGGGGTGAACTGGGCGCTTCATATTTCTGGGTGGTTGACCCTGAATAAAAATCTTTTACCAATAAAAGTTTACTCTGATATGTTCCATTATCCCCTTTAACACCTTTGATTCGTTTTCCATCCTCTACCTTCAACTATGCTCTCATGTGGGTATGTCTCAAGATGCTATACTGAACCTAAAATCTTTGTTGTCCCACTAGATAAACCTAACCTCTACTTTTGTAACCTTCATTTGTCCACCCATCTATTCCTTGTTGCTTTCCTTTACTTTTCTTACACTATTGGTATCATTTCACCTGCCTTTATCACAGTATATATAGTATTAGCATTGTTTTAGCCACAATCTGATAAGCTTTCAAGGCAATCTCAATAACCAAAGTGTACTACCTCTCCTTCCAATAAGTCTGCCTCTTCACCAAAGCTTCCCCATAGAGTCTCAAAGGCTAAACCCCCTACTCCTCCAGTATCTTTCCCCACCACCATTCCTCCCATAAAATCAGTGCTGATGTAGCTAAGCACTCCTATTATGAGTCTGAGGGTGACTTGAAGCCCACCAAGCAGCGCTGGGAGAGAAAGGAAATGATGCCAATGATCCTGTGTCCTGTATTGAGATGAAACAGGCTTCTAAGTATGCCTCAAGGACCCTGACTCCCCCTGGTGGCTCTTCTTCCTCCTCTGTGTCCCACAACTTTCAGAAAGGTCTGGAAGATCCTGTGGATGTTCTGAAATGTCTAAGGCTACTAATCAAGTGGCCTTGATCTGCTGGCCATCAGAAACATTGACAAAGTTCAAGGTGGGCTCAAATCCCCCTGCCCCTCCCAAAGTGCTTTCCTACCATGGCGTCTAAGGGTGGCCCTAGTTTTGCTGCAGATAGCTTCATCTTCAACTGTAGCAATCAAAAGGGTGCCACCAAGAGCAAGCACTTTGTACTTGGGGACAAGCCTTGTGGGGCTTGCCTTAACCCTGAGAGTTGGGAAAGATTACAGCCAAGAGGGGGAGCGCACTGGTGATCTGTGACCATCTCATCTCAAGGATGCTCAAGCGGTACCCTGTGCAGATGATCCCTTCCTATACTCATCTCTCTGTGTCTAATCTGGCTGATGAGGCCCTGCAGCATCTCTAGCCTAACAGTATCAAGCTGGTGCTAACCTTGGAGCAGCTGTTCAATGATATCAGCAATAAGTGCACTGCTGCTGATAACCTCCTCTCAAAGCCTGGGATGTTCTTTGCAAATGTATGCTCACACACAAGCTCAGCCAGCTGTCAAGCAGAGAGTGTTTCCTCCTGTATGATAAAAGACCAACTTTCAAGGAGCGCACCATCTGCTAGGCAGCCCATAAGAACCCACTTGATATAACAAGGGCTAACCTAGGCTAATTATGGCACCTTTGCCACCTGCCCCAGATGTCCTACCAGCTCAGGATGGTCCATGTCATGATAGATATCCAGGTGATCCCACCTGTGCTCTTCCTCCTCCTGGGGGCTGCTGAGGCTATTTCCACCTGTGCTTTTACCATCCTCCACCCCAAGTCTGCCCTCTGACAACAACACCAAGAAGACCCTTCTCACACCCACACTAACCCTCCTGATGCTGATAAAGACCAAGTCACCCTGGATTTGAGGGAAAAGGTAAGGATAGGAGCTCTTGGTCCGCACATATACATGATGAAATTTGAGCCTGCTCAGTTCAATGAATATGGGCAGCTGTCTGATGAGAAAGTGCAGGGATGCCACCTCCATTCCTGGCAAGCCATTGATTGAAATGTGCAGGCCAATGTTGAACTGGGTAGGTTGAGCTGGAGATATACTGTGTATGTCTGCAACCTCTGGCTGGCAAAGTTCAGGGCCTTGGCTTTTTAAATCCAGGGCACACTGTGTAGGGCACCAGGCTCTCCTCAACTACCTCTACATAGTTGAGCACACAGAGTCAGGCCCTTCCTGGAGCACTTCTAGCCCCAGTGGGTAAGAAGAGTGGTAACCAAAGGTCAATTAAAAGCCAGTTCCAAGGCACCCTGGGATGTCTACCAGGCGGCTATCAATGGGGAGGGGAGGACCATGTTTGTGCTTGAGGCCTACTCAAGCCACCTCAAGCCTGCCAGGAATGGGAGCTGGATTATTGATTAGAGCAAAGCCACCAGGAACTCCAGCCCTAAGACTATCCTCAAGTATATTGGGCTTATCCAGGAAAGATAGGGCATGACAAGTAAATCAAGATAAAGTTTGATCAAAGAGATTTGTGTAACCTAGATTTATTTGAGGAGCCAATATGAGAAGGTTGGAATATGGCAGTAGAAGGAGAACAGGAGGATTTATACACTTGGCTATTGAAGTTGAGAGTAACAGGAGTAATTGAGCGGAATTTTTTTAGAAGGCAAGTATTGCATTTGTAAACAGTGTAGATGAGGGCTCAGATCAAATCCTTTTGTTTTGGGCTTTCAGAAAAGTGTTCAAGCATCAAGGTTGGTTTGCTAGATCTTGAGAAACAAAATAAACCAGTGGAGACATTCATTCATTTGATGAATCAGGTTTTTGCATGAATCAGGAGACTCAGGATTGAATGATTAAATCAGAATTGATATAAAAATCACTTCAAAGAAGCTTTGAACTCAATCCAATAGTTTAAACATATCAATCAAGCCCAGAAAATAAATGCAATTTCATGTCAGGAGGACCCTGGCTGTTTTCTACCATCTACACATAGCTCTAATAGGCTCCTAGGCCTCTGCCAGTTCTTCTGCCAATCCTGCAGCCCCCAGCCTATGATATTATGTCCAGTAGGAGCACTCTTTAATACTATTCATTTTATTGAGTACCCGCCAAACCCAGCCTACTCAAAACTTACCCCAAAAACATCTTATTTGATGACCCCTTGGCAAGAACTGGAGAACCAGAAACCTTCAGCCGTGAAGGACTTTGATATACCATACATTCCAGGCTTTTCCTTGAAAAATTTAACTATCAGCCGGCCTACTAGTGTTGTAACTGAACCAATTATAGTTTAGTTTTTAGATTGGGGAAGACAACAGTACAATTAGAAAGGACAAGAATAGGAATAAGATGCTGTTTATTGGAGAATATTGTGATTAATATACCATATAGGCAAGCCACAAGTCCACTAGTGGGTGGCACAGTAGCAGGTTTGACACAAGGTTTGAACCAGGAATAACTTGGGCAAGGAATTAGTGTGGTACTTTTCTACAGGGCCTCTAAGGTCAACTCTTGGGGAGTCTTTACCAGAAAGACTTAGCAGACTGTGAGAGGGGAGGTGCTAACTAATAGCACTTATGGGAGGAGGCAGACAGGGGTCTGTCTTGTTATCTGATACAAGGGTGGAGGATAGAGGCAGGGGGGTGTTCTGGCAAGGAACATAGATAGGATATGACACTTACTGCAGTGCAACACTATCCTTGCAATACAGTAATCTATATCTGTGAAGATATTGGGTAGAGCATCTATAGTACATACCACAGTACAGATAACTCATAGCAATAATGATATTCTATAACATATGTTATGGGAGAACAGACAGGACTTTCTGGACCTTGCTCTTTCTATCAGAATAATGAGAGGCGGCAGGTATACACCAGGGTTTCCTAAGTCAACAATAGAAGAAGAAGGGGATAGCACTTGTGATTGGGCCTGGGACACTATCCTAGTAGGGGTGCTAGTATAGTAGGGGGACTTTCCTGTCACCTTTGGTCTCTGCAAAAGGAATAGCAGGGGCTTCCAAAGGAAGGGCCTGGTTAAAGGACACTATCTAAACAGTAGAAATGTCTAGCCAAGTGTAAAGCGCAATTTATGTCAAAAGTGGGTCAAAGAAGGATCAAAGTGGTCTTGTTTATTGTGAATTATGAGGGCTTATATATGTACTATTATGTACTTTAATGAAAGCAGGGAATCAGCCTAAGAGAGATGCACTGATAGTTTCAGAGTAGTAACACAATAATACCAGAGCATTGACAATGTATGATCAAGAGTATCAGGTACACATATCACTTGCAGCATAAGAGAATTAAGAGGTTTCAAGAGGTTCAAATGTCAGATGAGAGGGTTCCATCATTAGAATAGAGGATCTAATACCTGTAAACATTAGATAGTGTACCTTGGATAGTGCACATAAGATAGTGTACTGCAGACAGAGCGCCTTTAGTAGTGCACATAGAAGTTTTCACCTTAGAGTGCAATTTTCTGGCATCACAATCAGTGTTTCAAACTGGCAATTCTCCTAATTAGGAGATAGTACCCCCAGTTTGAAATTGTGCTCAGCTTAATCCATACTATTTTTCACAACATGAGGAAACTCATTGAGCGCCCCATGTTTATTGTGAGATACATTAACAGACATGGGAATAATATTGGTTGCAACAGTAGACGCTGGTGAGAACCAATTGATCCTGGTATATGACATAACCCTTGGGGATGTCCCCATCAGGGATAGGGAGGAAGGTCTCTTAGTGAGGTGTAGCCATACAGCCACACTTTGTCCTTTATTTGGGGATTTTCTTATAAGTAGGTTGTTAAATGAATCTACTGATGCTACCACTGTTGCAACTGAACCAATTATAGTTCAGTATTCAGATTGGGGAAGACAAAAGTTCAAATAGAAAGGGCAAAAATAGGAATAAAGTGACCTTTATTAAGAGAATAGTATGGCTATATACTATATTGAGAAGCCACAAGTCCACCAGAAGTTGGCAAAGTGGAAGGTTCAACATAAGAATTGAGTTGCAAATAACCTGTTTAAAAGACCAGTGTGTCAAATTGGCAGTGCTCCTAATTAGGAGATAGTACCTGCAATTCAACACTGCGCTCAGTTTGATCCATACCATTTATCATGTCATGGGGGCAACTCATTGAGCTCTCCTGTGTATTTTGAGACATTTTAGAAGGCAGGGGAGTAATCTCAGTTGCAACATTAGTACCAATGACTCCTCCCCTGACCCCACATTCCAACTTTCTGCAAGATCTAGTTGTTGCCCCTGAGACCAATTCCATCTAGATTTTTGGAGTATTTTATACTACTCTGAAAGGCTTGATAGATTACATGATCCCCAGTTCAGGCCCTTGTTCCTTTGTCAGTCAATCCCTATCTTACATTATCAAGTTGGCTCCTATCTTGTGGTAGGCCCTACATCTGGTCCAGCAGCCCTGATGCCTGCGTTAAATAGCACCCTCAGTACTTGGTGCCATGACACTTAGAATGATTGCATTGGTTTTATCTTTGACCAGCCTCTTTTTCTACAATTCAAAAGGATCTCAAATGCTATCACTCTCCTCCTAATTTGGTTAATTGCCCTCAATAAGTTAATGATTTTTTATATCCTTATTGTCTCTCCTTGAATAGTGCTGCTCCTCATTTAATCATAATGTTCATGATTAAAAATATCTATTATAGAGGATCTATGAAATACATGCTTGCTTTTTTATTATCCTTTCCTGACTCTTTTACAGTATAACAGTGTTGCAAGATCCAAAACAATGCCTCTCTGGGAATTAACGTCCCAAGCAGCTCACCAAAAGAGTCACCAAATGGTGCACCAACCAACCATTAAGTTGGTGGCACTAAAATCATTTTCCTATATATTATGGGGATCAAACAATCCATATCCTAAGCAGAACACAACTTAAGTAAGCCCTGTGACTTAAAAGGAACATTACTCAGATAATCCTCATGACTCCCATTTGCACATGGACAGTATGTGGCTTTTCATGATACTATATATTATCCTATATTCATATCAAATAAATTATCATTCTTTTCTTAATTTTCCTCTTTATCTCGTTTATTATACTTCCCAGAAGTATATCAATGACAGTGATAGCACAGGTGGGTTATCTATACCTACCCAACTCAAATAAAAATTCTTCTTAAGAAAAAGACCCAAAAAATAGCCCTCCCTACCAGTTGGAGAGACTACAAAGAAGGCAATGTGTCCTTGCAGGCTTTGTTATCTACAACAATGACCTTGTTCCTATTGAAAAGTACAGCGCTCTCAAAGCCTGCAAACTGCTACACATAACTCCAACCACAACAGAGCCAAAACAGCCCAAAATATCTAACATTGTATTCCAATGTCTGATCTCAGAAGAAATTGGGAAATTTTCAGGATTACGCTGGGAAAACACCAACCTCTGAATCAACATCACCCAAAGAAAATTTACACAAGTGGGCTACCCCCAGAGACTCTGGGCCAGCAAAATTGCCCTCAGTGTCACGGGAACCGCCTCTTGTTTTGTAAGTGAATGGCTTGATCAACACCCTGACCAAAATAAAAATGGGACATGTTCAAAACCGCCACCTCAAAAAGTTTTCCATGAAAGATTTCAATGTGATAATCATGACAGAGCTTTGAACGTTCAAAATGACAGGAACAATCAAGGAATACATTGCTGCATATGGGGATCTACACAACCAAGTGCCCAACACCATCAAATTTGATAAAACTGGGCCACAGTTGGACTTTTACAATGGCCTCCCTACACATATCAGACGTCAGTTTGACATGACCTGCTGCAAGAACCTTGAAGATGTATTCTTGGAGGGAAAACACGCATCTCAGAAATCTGATAATCTAAACACAACAAACAAGAGAAAAGAGAGTTCCACTAAAAATAAGGACGCTCACTCTAATAAGCAAAATAATCAAAGTAATAACTCCCATCCTCAAAATGTGAACTGTATAGCACAAGCTAACCATGCAAGCACTGAAGACACCAACAAAGTTGGAAAAGCTCAGGAAAATTCTTAGGCAAGCCACCCTCCCCCACTTTACAAAGCTTGTACAGGGATTAGGAGGTGGACTCAATCACCGTGATCCAAGTGCTCTCCAGAAACCCTCTACTGTTTGCTGTCCAAACTGGAAATAAACTCCTCACTTATCCTTTCTGCTTTTGTAGATATCAGGGCACAGCATTATTTGACACTGGAGCAGATCAATCCCTTGTTGACAATAAATTTGACAGCCTCATGACATTACCCACAGTCTAAAGCAACATCAAGAGAGTTGCCATAGCAGATAATAGAAGCACACCATCACTCAAGAGGAAAAACCTTTCTGCACCCAAATTGGAGACGTACAAACTATGCTCAGTGGCCCAATTATATCAATCCCCAATTAAGATGTTATACTTGGCCTGGATTGGATGAGAAAGACCAAACCTCACATTGACTGGGACAGCACAACCCTCACAATACAATGAGGCAAATTAAACCACCATGTCTACCCAACTCACTTTGACACACTTATGAGAGACCATGAATCCGTGAAAATCATGA
Organism: Entomophthora muscae; assembly: GCA_014839935.2. Classification (NCBI taxonomy): domain Eukaryota; kingdom Fungi; phylum Entomophthoromycota; class Entomophthoromycetes; order Entomophthorales; family Entomophthoraceae; genus Entomophthora; species Entomophthora muscae. The sequence goes on from QTSX02004439.1 coordinate 85,336, forward strand.
AAAAAGAAGAGGAAAATGACCCCAGCAAGATCAATTGGAACACCTGCATGTATGAAATTATTCATTTTAAGAATACAGAAGCCAGACGTGAGAGAGACTACATCTGAGATCAGCTTGTCAGTGAATTCCCTTCCGTCTTCCAAGAAACACTGCCAGGGCTACCATCTGACTATGACATATAATACAAAAGTGACCTCAAAGGGAGTGTACCTAAGGCACAACCTATCTACTTCCTCACACCACAAGAAGACAACACCCTAAAAGCCTAACTTGATGAAGCGCTTGAAAAAAGACTAGTTAGACCCTCAAAATCACCTTTTAGTGACACTGTCTTCTTTGTAGCAAAGAAAGATGGAGGACTCTGCCTAGACACAGACTACAGGGAGCTCAACAAGGTCACAATTAAGAACAATTATCCCCTGTCCCTTATTGATAAACTTTTTGATGCCCTAGGGGATCCCAAATCTTCACAAAAATTGTTTTAACAGCAGGCTACTATCAAATTTGCGTAAAGCCTGAAGACATCCCAAATACTGCGCTCAGAACCAAATATGGATCCTTTGAATGTGTTGTCCTAAATTTTGGCATAAAAAATGCCCCTAGCACCTTTGTAACTTTCATGAATGAGGTTTTCAAAGAAAACATTAGAAAATGAGTTATAATATATCTGGACAACATAATCATCTACAGTCAAACCCTAAAACAATGCTAGGAATACGTCCACTTGGTCCTCTGCACCCTTCAAGATAACTAACTCATTGCCAAGCCATTGAAGTATGACTTCTTATCATCTGAACTCCCATTACTTGGCCATATTTTAAGAAGGACGGAATCAAACCAGACCCAGAAAAGAAACACGCCATAACCAAAATGCCAGCCCACCCCCCAAAAAAAAGCAAACTCTGTACCTTCCTAGGCATGGCAGTGTCAAGGATCTGGATGTACAAGTATTTTGGCTACCACCAACTCACTTAACATCCAGTCATTTCCCTATTTGATGCCCTCCCAATATGCAGTTCAAAATACCATAAATGGCAACCAAGCAATATCACATGACTGTTCATGTATCCAGTGACTCAAACCCATCCTGCACATGACCAACCCCTAGGTTAATCCAACTAAATCTCTGCCACAGCTAAAGCTATATAAGCCTAAAGTATTATTCAATAAATTAAGCTTCTCTTCTCTTTCATTTCCATATTTAAAGCTTCCCCAAAAGGCTCTCCTCATCACTGGTAGCAGCTACAGTTTTTTTGACCACGCCCATGAAAGAGAAAATGACTGACCAAAACCTGCCCACCTTTGCTCACGTACTCAACCAGGCCACATCCCAGGAGACCTGGAAGACGTACTTCTGCACCCACAACATTGATGAGGATATACCTAGTGGATACACCATATTCAAAGGACTGCTCATGCCCAAAGCATGCACTAAGATCATTCAATACAGGCGCTCTCTTCAACCACAAACAACTGCAATACCACCTATCACAGGTGAAGTTACCAACACCAAGTACATTGGTATTGACAAGTTTGTTGGTAAAAAAAAAAGAAAACGTCATCAACTGGCTAGACTACTCAGCTGCTAAACTCTGCACCTACCACATCCCCCATGAGAAATGGGTCCAGGAAGCCAGCAAGCGCCTGTACAAGGCTGCAGCTAACTGGTTTGCCACCTGGGTTGGCTCACAAACTGACAACCAGGTTGGCAACTGGGAAGAGCTCAAATCAGACATCACTCATAGCTTCTGCATCACCAAATCCCTCCAAGACATTGCAATACAGCTCAGCAATCTTCCTCAGAAGACCACTATCACGGCTTACACCAATGAATTAGAGGAAATACACTGCAAAATCCAAAATCCAGCGTAAGCTGAAAATGTACACACCAGAGCCTCATTCATCAACAGAATAAAACCTCAGTTGCTGCCCTCACCTGCCCAGAGGCCAACACCTCCATGCCTGCACTAATTGCAGAAGCCAAGTGCGCAGAAGATGCGCAAAAATGGAATATTCTGCACACAATGGCAATCACTACTCAAACAGCAATGGCAGAGAAAACTCCAATGGAAACAAACGCCAATCATAGCATTGGCAACTCCAATTGTAACAATGGCAATTGTAGCCAAAGCGCAAACTGCTCCCATCCCAAGAAAGAGGACATCACCAATGTAAATAATGCTGAAACAGCAACCCACTATGAATCTGATCCCACATTCTCTGACCTCAAAGGTCTCAAAACGGAGGAACAGGGAAAAGAGGAGGGGGAACAGGATTAAGTGCCCCTGTCTCCCCCCAAACCAACAAGAAATTCTACCAAGGCACAAACTTTGCTGCTTGCATCCCATGTGTCCCACAATACTCCATTTTTATGAATGTAAAAATTAAAGATTGCTTACAACTTCTTTTCTACCCATGCACTTATAAATCACATATATACAAAATTTTATTTGACTCTAGTGCACAACACACTATGGTAACAAACTATTTGTAACCAAGTACAAAATACCAGTTGTCAAATCCAACTTCAAATACGCCAGAATGGCAGACAAATCAAAGGTTCTACTTGAAGGTGAAACAACTCCTTTTAGAATAGACCTCCAAGGCATACAAACGTCCATCAAAGGACTTGTCATGAACAACATAAGCTACAACATTGTAGCAGGCATAGACTGGTTCACCCAAGTGAACCCCAGCATATTTTGGAAAACAAAAACCATGACCATCAAATGCAACAGAATCAATTTTAATATCCTCAAAGAATCCATTGACCTCATTCTAAGAGTCACAGTATTTGTTCAGGTCATAAAACAAGAAAACTCAGAACGTCTAACTAAAGATAGTACCCTCCACATAATGAGGTACACTGAATTCAATAATATGGAAACAACCAAAATCCAATGCCCAGAACTTGCAGCACTCCTAAATGAATACGCCCATGTATTCAAGGAAGAGTTCACAGAGTTACCACCCAAACAAGAGGTCAAACATGGCATTGACATATGTAAAGCCATGCCTAAACCTGCAACTCTCTACAGACTCTCCCCCATTGAGACCCAAACCCTCAAAACCCACATTGAGGACAACCTAGCCAAAGGATTCATTTACCCGTGTGAATCCCCATGGGGGCAGCAGTGTTCTTTGTAAAGAAAATGGAAGGCACTCTTTGTCTAGTAACAGACTACAGAGAACTAAATGTAAGCACAGTAAAAAATAAATATCCCCTTTCACTCATAGAGAATATGTTTTCAAGACTCTCTGGAGCCAAATTTTTCTCCAAAATTGACCTCACCTCAGGTTATAACCAAGTCAAAGTAAAGGAAAAGAACATACCAAAAACTGTGTTCTGTACAAAATTTTGATCCTTTGAATGCAGAGTAATGAACTTTGGGATGAGGACATTTCTTTCACAGCTTAGCTCCACTTTTTGGAATCTAAGCATTAATAAAGCAATCAAAGCGCATAAGATTATACATTTAATATAGGCTTTTTATTATAGCTAAGAAAGTTGTGGCAACCAAAAACTCCAGATCCTGGGCCAAGGTGGTCCAGGGCCAGAAACGCCCTGTCAAGGGCCAACTGGTGAGCCCCACAAGAACCACCAAGAATGGATCATTTGTTCCATCAGAAGAATGGATGAAGTTTGTGACCTCTGAACTCTGGTTCCTTGATATTACCAGAGCCCTCCCCAAGTCCCCTGTGCCCCATGGGATCAGAGTCAACTTTGGAAATGGCCCCACTCAGTTCCAGGAGGCAGCAAAAGCAGTTGCCACAGCATACCCCAAGGCTGTGTCACTTCACCAAAGCCTAATGAAGGACTTCTTTGATCTTGGCTTCCTCTGTAAAGAGGATGCTGATCAGGCAGCTGAGGAAATCTTCACTCTTGAGATCACTGACCCCAAGGGTAAGAAACCCCAGAAAGTCCTACCAACCACCTGCACCCAGTTCAATCAAGACACCACCCTATTTATGTCTTTTGAGGCCTTGCCATTAGACATGCCCAGAGAGGAGGTCGAAACCCAGTTCAAGGAAGGGCTGGCCAAGTATGGAGAAATAGTGCATTTTGAACTGCTCAAGAATCCTTACATGGGCTATCTGACCACACCAAAAGCCATGGCCATGATCAAACCCCTTTCAGATGACAGCTTTTCATCTATTCCCCATTGCAAAAACATTCTCAAGAAGGATGGCACCCTTAGTAGCGAGTTCAAGGTATTCCCTGAGAAAACTCTGCCCATCTGTGCGCTGTGCTCAGCCCTTGGCCACAGAGAGGCCCTTTGCCCTACAACTATAGCAGGAGTCCAGGCCGTGGAACAAGACACCCCCAAGGAGCACCAGAATAGTGAACCAACTGGGTCTCAATCCAATGCTCTTGTAGCCTTGGCCTGGGGCACCATGGCTGAGTATGCAGTTGTAAAACCAATCACATCCCGCTAGAAAAAGGCTTATGCAAAGGCTCAAAATTTGTCTCAGCCTCAACTAATCAAGGAGAAAGAATGTGCCCAAGAAGAAGCACCTCAACTCATGCAAATGCCTGCACATAAGACCAAGGCAGTTCATGACAATGTGGTTAATGAACCAATGGAAATTCTGAACTGGAGGTGCAGGAATTAATGGCCAACCCGGCCCAAGTTTTATTGGATAATCACCACAATGTGGTGGCCCAAGAGAATTTGCAGCAGGCACACACCCAGGAATTAATTAAACCAGGCCAAGTTTTATTAGATATTCACCACAATGTGATGGATCAAGAGAACTTGCTGCAGGCCCAAATCCAGGATACAGCTAATCAGGAGCAGGTAACTTCTGCACAGAATAATGGAAGACCAAGATGCAAGGTCCAAACCAAATTGCCGCAGTAACTAAGCTATCCCCTTACACTGCAGGGGATCTGTGGTGATCCACATGTGTGTTATTTTACAGGCAAGGGTTTATTTGGCTTCAAATAAAGACAATATACTGAAGAGTGACACTATGTGGTTAGCTGGTGACGCTGTAAGCTAGTAGGTAATATGGGACTACTAGGGTAAGTAAGACCTGGCTGGTAGATAACATAGGACTACAAAAGGCAGATTTTGACTCCACCCAGCAGATGGAATTGGCTGCTGTGGGCTATAGTGCTTCACCTTGCAGGAAACTGTGCTGCAGAAGGGTGAAGACTGAAATAGCAAGCAGGGAATTTTCTCTGTCTGGGGGGAGTAGGTTTTGGACCCCTGGCGGGTAACGTGGGCTGCCAGGGAGGGGAAGAGCTTTGAGGGCTCTATGTATCCTAATACCCTTACAGGAGGTCTGTGAGAAAGCACCCTACCTAAAAGATTGGTAGGATGTCCTTGTTTATGCCCCTATGGGAGCTTTGGGGGAACCCAAAATGAGCATTGGAGGGAATAGATTTGCTCAGAGGTGTCACCAAGATGGTTTTCTTGGGGAAGCCAGCTGCAGAACTTGGTGTGATCAGGCCTCTGGGAAGTGGAGCTGATTACTCTGCAACTGAAATCCCAGACTTAATCACCTGGGTGAGTAAAGACAACACATAGACATTGATCTATGGTTGAATGGCCTAAGTGGATTGCCACTTGCAAGGGCCCAGTCAAACAGCAGTTCAATGTAGACTCATGCCTGGGTCTACAAGTTCTGGTAATGGGGACTGAGATAAAGAACCAAGGTGGTTCACGGAATTAACCAAGAATACTAGCAAGAGGGACTGTTTGATCACAGTGAAGGCTAGTTGACAGACTGTTAATTCATATTGAATTGTGGGAACCAATATGGTTCAGTGTGTAGAAGAAGCAAAGGAGGTTTCTAGTGAGGATTTGTTAAGGAACTGGTTAAGGATGAGTCAAGGGACAAAAAGATTATGATGCAGGACTAGCTGATCATAAAGCAGGATGGCCAAAGGACCAGAAGTTTGTGTTGAAAAACTTAGGATCTGAGAGGATGAACTATCCAGACTAGATGCAGAGGCTGGAAGAGCTGAATTTAGTGTCTTTTGAGAAGAAAATAGATAAAAAGAAGCAGTTAAATAATAATTAAATACTGCCTGATTATGATTTAAAAAAGGATTAAAAATCATATCAATAAAAAAGAAAGAGGAGGGAAAATAAGATATAGTTTATTAGAACTATTAGTTTATTTAAAAAGAAGAATTAAGGAGGAAATGAGCCAGAAAGAAGCTAGAAAAAGAACAGAGAAACTGTAAGGGCAAAAGAGCAAATTTTGCCAAGAATGGCTAGGAGAGGTAAGAGGACAAGCATCAAGCAAGTTTGAAGTTGCAAAACGTTGAGAGAAACACAGAGAAACATGGAGAAATGTTGTAAAATCAAAGGGTCAAAATTTGCCTAAGTAAAACATATGTGGAAGCGCTTGAGATTTTCCAGGGAAACGTGACAGGAATTAAGGCAAAACCGTTTGAAACACAGAGCAATTGTTTACCTGGAGCAAGACAGCCTCGGGTTTGAACCAGGGTCAAGAACGGATCATCCAGGGAAACCTTTTTGGCAAAACTGTTGAATCAAGGCATGTGATTGGCTTCAAACCAAAGTCTATTTGATCAGTGTTTTAGGGCTTTAACTTAAGAGTTAAAGCCTAAAAAATGAGGAGCAGAAGCAGAAAATTCTGGGCTTTTATTGGCTGAAGTAATTTCAAAGGTTTAATATATTATAGGAGAAGAAAAACTGGATAGTTTAAGCTTTGAAAATCCAGAGTTCTAAGAGAGGTTTTTGATCTGAAACAAGGGGTTATAAAAGGGAGAGCTATCTGAGACTCTTCAGGGACTGGATCAAGTGGATTAAAAAGGCCACCAAAGCTACAGAAGGAGCCAAAGACTAAGATTAGGAAGCCAGAGCTGGAACAGATTGCAGGTTCCCAAGACCAAAGTGCAGGAGCCCAAGACAAAGGAGCAGAAGCCAAAGACCAAGTACAAGGAGTCCAAGAAATTGCTGAAAGACTCCAAGTACTGGCACAAACCCTCATTGATCCCTATATCAAGGTCATATATCAGAAGATTTCTAAGGGGATTTTCCTTCTGACCGTGAATAAAAAGCCTATTATAACCCCTATCCAAATTTCCCGTGTAAAGAAAGAATATAAGTCCTATGAGTCAATTACCTCACATTTTCTATCCTAGCCCAAGAGACAAGGAATCCTATGCCTAGGGTGCAGAAAGTTTGCCTCTAGTGTCTTCCCAGGAGGAGTGGGAGAAGGTGACTAGTCATTTGGAAATGACAAGTAGAGGAAGAGAGTTTATTGGGGGAGAGTTTACAAGACTATTACAGGATTGGTATTGTCCTACAGAAGGGCTGGTGCCTGCTGAAGTACAAGTGTATGGTGGAGACACTTTCCTAGTAATTGGGAAGGTACTGGAGGAGTTTGCTCTTATGCAGGCCAAGTATAAGCTCCTAAACAACCATTCATCACTGTTGGAGAATGACAACTCCTCCAAGACAGTCCCTGGCTATGACCCAGGACACACTTTGGGGACTGGTGACCAGGAACCCCACAGGATCCCAAACAGTCCAGGGCACCCAAAAGAGCCAAAGATGCAGCAGCCAATGACAGTGGTGACCCTACCTCTCATGGGGTCACTAATGTATAGTAGCTGATGGAACCCACTAATGGGACAAACTCTTCCGCGGGACTTCTGGCCCTAGTCCCAGGCATGAATAGGATTTCCTGCAACCTCAAAGCAGTACCAATTGACCCAGACGTGCTAATAACTGCTTTGAGCAAGGCAAATTTATGGCCTTGACTCTCTCAGATAATAATGGACCATAAGAAGCTGCATCTGGATTAATAGAGTTCACCATAGCAGCAGGCAAGCATGGAAGTAATTGGGTACCAAAAAAAACCCAGGCCAAAGGACCACAGTTTCTGGATAAACACGGCCCGCAAAAATGCACCTTATTTGCTCCCATTGAACAACACATTCCACCATCAGACCCTTTATATCTTTACCACATAACACCACACAATCCAAGGCGGGTCAGCAATTCTAAAAAGTGACCCAGCAATTAACAAAATGTGAAAGCCACATTTTCCGCAGACTGTTACTCATGTGTGATCTACCAGTTTCACTGAGGGCACAGCCTTGCAATTCCGCACCATACCTCAGCCACAAACATAATGGATCATCCTGTAACAGGCTCAGCCCTTCAACAAAAAAATCTGGGCAGAAGGCCCAAGGGCTAACAGCCCGGATTAACTTGGATTGGTTATTGGTCCTTTGATCTATCACTCCATAACAACCGGACCCTAGGGATTACATCCCATCTTTTTGGGGGCGCTAACCCTAGGCATAAGCCATAAAATTATAGCTGCACACAGATTTAGCCAAACAAAATGTGTATCAGGCTACTCAACAAAAAAAGCAGGCAGCTGGCCCAAGAGAATTGCCCAGATTGTTCCAGATCAGCACATTTCAATTGGACTTTCTGCCAAGTTTCAACTCATGTTCTTTGTCATTAGGGCCCAAAAATGGGGTTCTAACCCAAATATTTCCCCTTCAAACCACACACACACCACTGGCCACACAACAGATGGAATCAAGCAACAAAAAACGCAGGCCAGAGGACCAAATTTTTCCTGGCCTGGTTTTTTCTGGGATCAATAACATTTCAATCTGGACTGACGGCACCCACCATCCAAAATCCTAAAAGTTATATTACCCCCAGCATGGAATTTATAGCTCAAAGCACTCTTCCCCTTCACACCTTCCTCCTTCACCCAAGGTTTTTCTCCTGTCCTGTAGGTTTCCTTGCCCTTTCTTCCTCTTTCTTTTTTATTCTTGTATATGAGACTTTTGATCATTCCTTTATGGCCCTATGGGCCCGTTGTACCAGTCAGAAATGTCTGGACAACTTGAATAAATGAACTTTGGGATGACCAACGCTCCCACAACATTTTTCACCATGATGAACCAAGTGCTAAATGGCCTCTCAAATACATTATGCTACCTCAACCATATCATCATATTCTCAAAAACAAAAGAGAAACACCTCATGCATGTCTGCAAGACACTCAATTGACTTGCAAAGCACAAACTTTGTGCAAAACCAAATAAGTGCCAATTTATGGAAAAGGAACTCCTGTTCTTGGGCCACATTGTTTTTGACGGTGGCATCAAAGCAGATTCTGACAAAATAAAAGCCATAAATAACATGCAGCTCCCCACCTCTGTTAAACAAGTTAGATGCTTTCTTGGAATGGTAGCTTACCTAAGGAAATACATCAAAGACTGCAGAAAACTCACTGCAGCAATCAATGACTTAACCAAAGGTAATGCCAAAAAGAAATTCATCTGGACACCAGAATGAAGCAAGAATTTCCAACTATTGAAACAAGCTTTGATTGAAGCACCAATCTTGCAATACCCTAATAACAGTGGGTGCTACAAGCTTGAGTTGGATGCCAGTGATACCGCTATTGGCACAGTCCTAAGTATCTGCCAGCCAGTGCAGCAATACTTCCTGCCAGTATGTTAAAAAAGTAGAAAACTAACCAACACTGAAAAGAGGTACCCAATACACAAGAAGAAATTGCTAGCAATATATCACACATGCAATAAATGGAGATGTTACCTAGAAGGACATTTAAACATCCAAGTACTAACTGACCATAAATCCTTAATCTACTTTAAAACTCAGAACACACTTGCACGGCAACAAGCCAAATGGATGTTCCTCCTAGAGCAGCTCAATTTGGACATCCAATATAAAAGGGAGCAGAGCTGGTCATAGCTGATGCTCTCTCTAGGCTATGTCAGCCAAGAGAGGATCATCCTGACTACCTGGACCCTGACTGGCCCAACCTATATAACACTGAGTACAAGAAAAAAGGGAAAGACCCCTCCATATACCAACTAACCCACAATACATTAGTAAGGGAAAAAAAGTATTTCCTTTTATCAAATGGCACTGTATACCAAATCATTAATGACAAACATGTTCCCTACATCACACTTGCACAAAGAGTTGACACCATATTAAGACATCACCTCCTAATAGTACATATAAAGGCTAACAATCTATACCTTACATTAAAAGAGATAGTATGGTGGCCCAATCCTAAACAAGATATAATTGATGTTCTGAAAAAGTGCACAGTGTGCAATAAATACGCCAGCACAAAGGCTCTTCAGCCAAAAGTTAACCCAGCACCAGACCCTGAACCATTAAAGGTTTGGGGACTAGATGTAGTGGGCCCCTTCCCAGCAACTAAATCAAATCAATGTTTCTTAATTGTAGCCATTGACTTTGCCACATGCTGGCCCATCTTCTAGGCAACAAAGGACCATAAAGCAGAAACAATAAACTGATTTTTTAACAAAGCAATCATAGCCAACTACGGCACTCCAGACTACATCATAACTGATGGAGCAACAGAGTTATAAGGTTACATAGTAAACATCAATTTAAAATCCAAAAAAATCAAACATTCTACAACCTTGCCCTACAGGCCACGGGCCAATGGCAGAGTTGAGCGCCTAAATGGCAGCCTTATCAGAACCCTTGAGAAAATAATGGATGGTAAAGCCAAAGACATATGGTCACTATATGTGAAGCATGCATTTTTAGTATTCTGGGTTTACACCAATCAAGGGACAGGCTACTCACCGTTTGAACTAACATATGAATACAAACCAGAGATAGTTACCCACAACAATCCTTCATACATAAAGGTCCCCCCAGGAAACCCTCACAGTAGAACAAGTACCAAATCTACAGTACATACACCTCAAAGCTAAAATAGCAGAAATAAAAAGGCTCAAAACACAAAAGATATCCTCTACAGAGGAACCACTCCCCATCAACTCCCCATTCTGGGTCCTGGCTGGAAACAGAAAGAAGCTAGACTCAGTACACAGGGGACAAGGAAGAATCATCAAGTACAGACCAGATAGGAACACCTATCTAGTGAAATTCCAAGATGCCAAAGACCATGTCATCAAGAAGTACCACAGAACTTGACTCTGCCTTAGCAAAGGATAATACTCAACCCAACTGGTACCAACTAGCAAACAACTCCAGGAACATCAGGCAGCAGCTGTTAAGGCAAAGTCTCCTCCTGATGTACCAGAGTAACCCCTTAAGAGGGGGTCAAGGATCTGGATGTACAAGTATTCTGGCTACCGCCAACCCACTTATCATCCAGTCATTGCCCAATTTTGTGCCCTCCCAATATACCGTTTGAAATACCAAGAATGGTAACCAAGCAATATCACCTGACTGTCCAAGTATCCAGTGGCTTGAACCCATCCCGCACATGGCCAACCCTAGGTTTGATCCAACTAAATCTCTGCCACAGCTAAAGCTATATAAGCCTAAAGTATTATTAATAAAGTATACTTCTCTTCTCTCTCATTTCCATATTTGAAGCTTCCCCAAAAGGCACTCCTCATCAGTAGCCTACGTTAGAAGATTCATCCCTGACTGGGGTGCCCTGACAGCCCCCATGTCAGTTATTACAGGTAAAACAATCAAGTTTGTATGGACACCTCTTCAAGATCAACTTTTTTCCAGCTTAAAGAACAAATGGTCACCAACCCTATTCTTCAATACCTGAATTGCAAAGGAATATACAAGTTGGGAACTAATGCATCTGGTTGCGCCATAGGAGGAGTACTCTGTATCCAAACGGCAGAAAAAGATTTCTCCCTGTGGCGTACAAGTCAATAAATCTGTCCAACAGTGAACAAAGATTCCCCATACTCAATAAAAAAACTAGTAGCCATCTTACACTGCCTTATGAAATGGCAATGTTATCTATAAGAGGCCCAATTGTTCAAGGTACTCACTGACCATAAGTTGCTGATATTCTTTAAAACACAACAACACATGTCAATGAGACAAGTCAAGTGGATAAGTCTTATACAGAGATACCCCTGAAAATCAAATATAAGCCAGACAAGTAAATGCTTACTGAAGATGCCTTGTCAAGGCTATACAGCAAACATGTCCTCTGCGCTGATGGCGACCCCAACTGGCCCATGTTAATCATGGGGAATCTCCAGGAAGGGTTCCCACCTGGCACCCCAATGGGATTTCAAGAGAAGGTCCTTAAGAACAAACATCTGTTAAAAAACGTATATGGCACCCTGCATCAAATACTTCCAAATGGTGACACTGTACCTTACATCCTGTCAACGCAAAAAATTGACACAATCCTCTGATATCACAGAGACCTGGGACTTACCCGTAGCAGGAACTTATACAAGTATCTCAAAACACACTACTGGTAGCCCAACATGATAGAGTATATCAAAGAGGTACGAAAACAATGCAAAGTCTGTAAGAAGTACGCCCAAACCAAGGCACCACCCAAATCAGTAATACCTTTATCCATTACATAACCCTTCAAGATATGGTTGTTGGATATTGTGGGACCAATGCCTGGCAAAAACAAGGGCAAAAAGTACATAATAACAGCTATCAACTAAGCAACCAGATGGCCTGTGGCACAAGCCACAAAAGAACATAAAGGCAATGATTTAAGAAGATTTATTGGAAAAGAAATCATAGCCAAATTTGATAAACCTGACCACCTGATTGCAGATGGAGGCACCAAACTTAAACCCATTGACACCAATATTTACCTTGCCAAAAATGAAATAAAACTCATCACAGCCAGTCCATATTACCCCAAGCAAATTGACAGATAGAACAACTAAAAGGCTCAGTAGTGGAAGCCCTCAGTAAGTTATCTGCTAAAAATCCAAAAGCCTGGATCAATATGCTATCAACAGCATTCATGGTCTGTAGAACACAAGTCAACCGCAACAAAGGCAAAAGCCAGTACAAACTTGTCTATGGGAAAAAGCCTGCTCTTGTTAGTACAACCACAGGACCACAATTACCTCTTCCCAAAAAGGTGCCAGATGACAGTGACCCCAACGTTCAGCATTCTAGAAAAGACCATGAAGACATGAAAAAAAAAATTTGAGAGAGAAACAATCCCACTACAGCAGGAAAAATTCCAAGCCAGGGACAAAATATAGTGTTTTCAACCACAACCAGCACAAGTTGAAACCAGGGTTACGTGGACCAGGCATCATCATGAAAGTCAAGCCCAATTTCACCTACCTTATCAAAGGGATTGGCGCATAAGCTGAATTAAAGTGTATGTACCACAACCAACTCTGCCTGTGTAAAGCAAGAACAGCACAACAAAATTCTAGACTCCCTGTTCCCAGCTCCAAACTGGATCAATATTAAGCCCACATCCCTGACACTCAAAAGAAAATTCCCAAGGCTCTGCCTTCCAGCACCCCAGGGGGAGATGCACAACATCTTTGATTACTCCCTCTCAGGGAATTAATGCCCCCAAGCAGCTCACCAAATGGTGCACCAACCAACCATTAAGTTGGCGGCACTACTATTATTTGGCCATCTATTACAGGGATCAAATAATCCAGACCCTAAGCAGAACACAATTTGAATAAGTTTTGTGACTTAAGAGGAACATTACTCAGATAAGCCCCATGACTCCCATGACACCCATGGACAGTATGTGGCTTTCTGTGATACTATATATTATACTATATTAATATCAAATAAAGTGACATTCTCTTCTTAATTTTCCCCTTTATCCTGTTTATTACACTTCCCAGAATTATATCAACGACAACAAGAATCCTTTATATAAGCCTTGATGAGCTTGGATTCCAGGTAAGCAATTTTGGTATTCATTTTTTCACCATCTGGTGATCACCTCTGTGCTTTACACATCACATAGTCTTAGCTGCAGACTATCTTTCTCATTTTATGACAGTCTTCATTCAGTTAAAAACTAAAAACATAAATCTTATAATGATTGAGGAGAAAGCAACCATTATCACAAATAAGCATCTTTATTTATTATAATCATGTCTTTGTTATATACCAATTGGGGTATCATTGGCTAAAACCCCTCCAGTTTCAGAATCACACCTGTATTCCTATCATGTGATATATGATATAACGGCAACATTCAATCAAACCTTTACCAAAAATATCTTCACATTCTTAATCTATAAGAATTTACCCTAGTATATTCCAGAATCACCTGATTCCTTACGTGGATATGTACTTCCATGGCTTGAATAACTCCAGACTTCTGGCGCTAAACCCCTATGAAATCTATGTATTCCTGATCCACTCTATCATTGTTCCAACTGGGAACCAGCTGATCAATCCTGAATATCTAGACACCATTGTTTTTAATTAGCAATTTCTGCGCCAATTAATTTTTGCCATTAAAACTCAGCAAAATAGTTGCAAAGCTTGATCCTGGCACCACTGAAGAACCTAGGAATTTTTTCAGGTAGCACTACAGTGCTTCACAAATTGATTAGGCAGTGCAGCAGCACTTTAAACTTAATAATTTTACTGAAACAGCTATTTTAAAACTCAATTTTGGGGGTTGCTTTTGGTTAACCTTAACCAATCTCCTTGACATATTCAAGGTCATTAAACCCCCTATAATTAAATCCTATTTGATTATATTCATGGGGATACATTAATTAACCTACTAGTTAATTAATCAATTTCTATGACATCAAGTCTTTACTTGACACAGTCAAGTCCATTTTGGCTTTATGATTAAATCCTAATCAATCTTATTTCTGGGTTTTAATTAATATTCCCAGTTAGTCAATTGGTTTGAGTCACCTAGTCTCATAATAAAATAAATGGCCAGATTTTTATTTAGCCCCTCAATTAGTACAACCTAATTGATTCATGGGTACTCCATCACTACACTGGAAAATAATTCAAGACTAATCCTATTGTTTAAATTTCAATGTATGAAAATCACAATTAACACATTTTGTTTAACCACAGTCTATTGTGAATGTAGTATGGTCACATCACTATTGTAACTGAACTAATTTTGTTCTCTAGTTGTATCATTCTTTACATGATCCATATCAAAGTTGATTTATATTGCTTCAGAATGTGACTGGTTCCTTTTTGTTTTGAATATGGTTGATTTTTTGTTTGATTATTTTTAGTAAATCAGAACTAGCAAAATGTAACTTTTATTGAGTAAATTGACCTTTAAGAGAAATTAGTTGTATTTTTTGTGTGTGAACCAATTTTTCATAACAGAACCATTTTTATCTCAACAGGCTGTAAAACTACTGTAACTCATAATAAGCTGACACTATCCATCCATGAATCTTATACCGCTTGCACTAAAGCTATCAAGGTTACTCAGTTGTTGTTCTTGTACTTTAAGGCTCATGAGATTATGTTGATCACCATAAAAAATTAAGACCCCTCTCCAAGACATGTACTTGATGCATACAAGCCCTGTAGTTAGGGAAGAGCTTCCCTCCTACTCCAGTTGTGATAAATATCACCTAGCAGTATGGCTCTTGATGGCAATGTTCAACCCAAAAGTTAAGTGTTCAGGGATTTGGTATAGTGGGACATTAATCATGAGTATTAAAAACCCCAAAGGTGGATGGGGCTGACCCTAGAAGTCAAGCAGTAGAAGCCCAGTCAGCTTAAAGGCAGAGATACTCTGTTGATAATTTTACTCAGTCTCCCTCATTACCACTCTTTCCTCTACACCTACTTATAATTCCCCTCTATCTTTATTCACTTTGATAACTCTTTTCATTCTACATCTTTTTATTTTCTTTCTAGTGATTCTTAATCAGAGGAATCTGAGGATAACAAGTCTTATGGATATGGGTAATCTGCTTTTGCTGTCCCTGAAACCATTATTTCTCCTACAAGCTGCACTCAGGGAAGACAACCAATACCAAGATGGTTCCTGAATCCTCTGTTGCCCATGCAATGACAGATTTCCTTTAATTTTCCCAAGCTCAAAGTACTCCTGTAATAGTCAAATCTGCTGCTGAAACTGCTGAATTATCAGAAGATCTATTTTAAAATGTACAGATATTGCTTCTTTCACAAGTAGTTTAAAACAAATTCCTGGCACTTTTTTGTACTTTGAAAAAGTGAGAGAAAGGACCTTATGCATTTGAGGATATTCTGCTGTATTTTTCCCTTTAGAATTGATACAACTAGAGCCAAAGTAGCTGTTCGAAAAGCAAAGATAAAGGGATTATTAGACACATGATCCCCATTTTAATGTGGTCTCTTCCAAACTCATGAAGAATCTCAAACTTGCTTCTGATCTCACTTACAACCAGAACTATGTAACTTTTAGATTATTCAACACCTTTATCACTGGAGCACATTACATCCTCTCATTTTTTTTTAGAAAAAAGCACTTCTATTATCTCCTGTTGTATTGCTAGAAAATTAAATTTATACCCTTTTGATTGGCACTAAGTTCCTATGAAAGTACAATGACATTGTCAACCTAAAGGAAGGGATCCTCATAATATTTCATTACATCATATTACTCCTCTTTGAGGATTTTATTTGCTTTCCTGGTAAACAATTAAAGGACTGTAAAATAGTGTCAGTGACACACTTGAAATTAAATAAATCCCCAATCTTGTGGACCAAGGCCCCTAAATTTAACCCTGTAATAACTGAACTGATAGGAACCATAACTATTGCAAGATGATAAAAATGGCATAGATAGGCAAATCTCCCCATCAGGGAGCTAAATCTTCCCAGGAGATAATACCCTACTAGGAATATGAGCAGGTAAAAGGTTGCTTTGGGACAAACCAGAGAAATCTCATCTTTGGGAGGCTTAGGATTGGAACAGCCATAATTGAATTTTCTACCCCAGTGTCCAAAAGGGTATTTAAACCAACCATAATCCAGAGACTCCTTGTGGTGAGAATCATCTGGGGAGGAATTTTGCCAGTCAGTGGTATGTGTTGGCCCTTCAAGGGAAAAGACAACAGGCAGAAGAAGGAATAGAAGCCAGAACAGGAAATAGTTTCCCTTTGTGGTCCTAGTAAATACCAAAATAGAATTGTGCACAAGATCAAATGAAAGAAATAACCTTTATTGTTGGAACAATTAAGAATAGTAAATTGGGACTACTTATATATTAAAGTGGTCAATTTTCAAACCTTTAAGCGGATATTTTAGATTTGAGAGGAATTAAAACAAAGTTTCATCATAATTAAGGCTAATGAGAGGTTCTTTAGAGCCAATTGTTAAAATTGGACCTTAATAATAGCATATATCAAAATTTTAGAGGTCAGGTTCAAATATAAGGTTACAAGGTATGGCAGGAATATGCAGTAGCTTTGGGTATTATCACACATATAAGGTGCTGTGTTAAGATAGCTTAGCCCTAGTGTGGTAAGCGTCAGCAGCTGTCCAGGCAGCCAATCATCATTTAAACAGTAAGTGACATTTCCCAGTAGTCTTTTAATCTTTCCTATACCAGGAGAAAAAAGCAGGAGCAAAAGATGATTGAATGAGCTCCATATAAAAAGTTAATATATGTTTTGGAATTGAAGTTTAAACTAACACTAGGCCCTGTGTTAAGGTTCAGGGTTTTATCCCTGTTTAAGTCAAGATCCAAACTCCCAATGGTATTCAAGAGTTGTTTGTTGTTTTTTGTTTTGTTTTGTTTTTTGTTGAAAAGGTACTCACATAATTAAGTAGTCAGGGAAAAATTCCTTGACAAATAGAATACCCTACTGGGTACTTTTCCCTGAAGTTTTTAATACATCCCTTGAATCTGAAGTCACCACTGCTCTCTTGCCCTGCTGACAAAAGTGTGCCTCTGTAGGAGCCATGTGCTTCCTCTATACTTCTAGGATTCCAAGTGATAGTAGATTCTCAAGTTTTTTATGAAATATCAGCAAAAAAATCATAGAGATGTATGCTCCTAAATTCTTGAAAAAAAAACAACCCTGTTTGTATCCCAAAATTCTTGATGTTATTGTAAAAACCCAACAATTGGGGGAATACTTTAGCAAAATAAGGTACCAAGTTGGCAACTTGGAAACCTGTGACCGCTGTCACAATTGGATAGACCGTCATCATCAATCAAAAGACCTTGGTGTGTATGTTATAACGTCCAAAATTACCAGCAAAATACGTGAGTACATAGTATATACAGGTGTATTTGGCTTTGGACTGGGTGGAATGGGGCAATACCAGTATGGGCCAGGAGTACTGCTTGGAGGTGTTAAGCTGTGCCGGCTCCTTGTAGTAGTACTCACCAGATGGTTTGTTGAATGGCCCATGCTGTTGAGAGTATTGGTGACCCCCAATCCCTAGGCATGCTGTGAGAACAGCTGAGAAGTTTAGGTGATTCATCTCCTGATCCTGGGAAAGGGCAGACAAAGCTTAGTATCTTGTTTAACTTCTTAAATGTAAAGTTTTTAAATTGATCTATGTGATACTATTGAGGGTTAATTTTACTCAATGATAGCACAAACTATTGTCAAGTGGTTTGGCTTTATTATATACTATCATCCTTGTGGGGCATGAATAGTTCAAAACATTGGACAGGGAACCCCAAACACTTGGTGTTGTCTGGAATTCCCTTTTGGGAGTGGCATGGGGATGGTTTGGCAAGTAATGAATTTTTAATCTTGGAATTGCATGGCTTTGGAGCTTCTTCAAGCACTTTCATGCATTCATATTCAACATCTGCATTTGATGCATTAATTGTCATGCTGGGCAGCTTGTACACCCCCTCCAAATTTAGTAGGCTCCAAATTTGGGCAGCAGTCCCCCCATTTTTGGGTTTGGGGAAATTTCCTTTTGGGGATTCCCAATTGGGCAATTTCCCCATCCAGAGGCTGGCAGGCAGGCAGGCGCGCGCAGGCAGGCAAGCTGCCAGGCTTGGCGTGTGGCTGTGCGGTCCGCAGCTGGGGTATAAAACCTGTTTTTGCCAAAATTTAATTTTTTAAAATTTGCTTCTTTTGCTGGGTGTTTTGTGGCAGTTTCCCCAATCAGGGGGAACTGCTGTAATTTTTTGTCTTGCTCTTGGAGCCCAATTGTGCCCAAAAGATTATCTTGACAAAGGGTGTTGTCAGGAATATTCCTGACAGTTATTCATAACAAATCTATCTACCTATTTTTTGCAAACCTTACTGCTATGCCCACTCAGGTGAATATAGGGCAATTAATTGGACTTGGTTGTCTTTTGAGTGTGCTTGCCATACAATCTCCCTGTTTATTTGGTACTTTTAGTGATCTTGCCTTGACTGAGTCTCAACCTCAAGTATTGTCTCTGTTCTCCGCTTAGGATTTCCTTCATCTAACCTTTGCTCAAAAAATGAGGTGTTAGATCTATTAGATCACTTTAATGACATCTTTACTCAAGGCCCTAACATCTATGGTCTTTTCAAAAGGAGTGATACACCAGATTTATACAGGTGAATCTCTCCCCTTCTGAGCCAAAACTTACTGCTGTAGTAGAGTTGAATATTATCAAGTGTCTAATGAGTTAAAAAACTATTGGATTCTAGATTGTTGTCCCCATCTCAGAGTACATGGACTTATACTTTGCTGATCTTAAATAATAAGGATGATGGGAATTGAACTAAATGGATTGGCACTGACTCAAATTTCTCACAAATGTAAGGCCTTGCCCAACATGTGAAAAGGTTAAATATAAAAGCATAAAAAGCTACAGAGTTTTAATTTAAGAGATATAAGAAAGATAGTAAAGCTTGAAATAATATCTTTGGGGAAATTCCTAAGGTCTTATAAATTTTTAAAGTGTGGTGATAAGGTTTGTAACAATCCTAAAATTACTAGGTAAGATAAAGTGTTCACAAAAAATCTGGTTTTTACAAGTGGGATATCAATATTTTGAAACTTGTTATGGGAATAAAATGTTAAAATCTCTTACAAATTATCCTTAATTTTGAAGAAATCTGATATAAAAAAAGTTTACTGATTTACCATCTCCATAGTAAATAATTAACATAAAACAATACAAATTACTTTAGAAGACATAATCCAGTAGTTCTTAATACTATGTGGCTTTAAAGTAGTAAGTATAGAAGACAAAACAAAATTGGAGTCTGATTGCAAGGAATTGTCAAGATTTACAATTTTTACTCTCTGAAAACCCAGGCCCAGGAGCAGGAATCAAACCCTGACCCTGGATTCCTTCAGGCTGCCAGGCCTGTGGACTGCGGGACTGCCCACTTGCGTTTTTCTGGGATTGAGCCCCCACAAGCTGATACTGAGAATGTTGACTCATGCAGTAAAAAGAGCCAAACCAAAGAAATTATTGCACCAAATGGAAGACTAATCACAGCGCTTAATAGAGGTACTGATTTGGCAACTATTAGCTTCATAGACTTGAATTCTACACCAGCAACCAATCAGAAGCCAACCCAGGAAAGAGGCACAGGCCTGCGGCCCAGTCCCGTGACCACAATACTAAAGCAAGATAATCAGGTAGCCAAATTGAGATTCTTGACCAATGAAAGAACTCCTGGGCTGAGTGCCATTTTGCTGCCTTTGAACCCAAACTCCCAGTTCCCCTGGCCCTGCCCTTCCCGATGCCCTGATGAACCTCCATGGAAAATTTTAAGTTTGGAGGTGGGGTACTATATAGACCCAAAGACCCCACGCTCCAAACTTATTGCCATTTTTGAATAAAGTTTATGTTATTTTGGCTCATACAGCTATTACCTTATTTTGTATTTGCTGTCTATCAATTCAGTTCAAGATCTCCTGGCCCGCCTGCCCCACTGCCTGCTGTTTTCTGTCCTCCTGGTGTACCCTTTGGACCCGTCCATTTTACCAACTACCCTCCAAAATCTGAATACAAGGATTACACACCAGAAAAGATACTCAAACTTAATCCCCTGGCCCGCATATAATCTGCAGTTAGATACAACTAACAAGGCCTGTGGATATTTTCAACACCCAAGTTGTTCAGAGGGAAATTCAACTATCTCCCTGCCTATAATCTATCCATGGAACCACCTGTGACCCCAAAACCTATGCCTGCTTCTGCACCCAACCTTCCAACCAACCATTCTGGCAAGCTGTTTGGGATTGTGTACATCATCCTTACAGGGGTGGTGGACACCATTGTACCGGCTGCCAGCCTGTGTCTTGGGTGGTGAAGTCTGCCTCATACCTTTTAAAGTTAGTTCCCCTCTTGTGGTGGGCATTGCCTGCAAAAAATCTGGCCCAAGTTACCCCTGAAAACAATAGGCTGGCCGCCCAATACTAGATCCCTGACATTATGGCAATCTTTATTAAACCTGGTACCCTGAGCCCCAAGATGTTGTTATTTCTTGGGGCATCTTGTATGCTTTTGCTATTGACAATCACTTATTACACTTATAAGATGGCCACAAACCTGAACTTTTCCATGTGAAAGAATAAGAACCTGAATGCTCCAAAGAGAACCAACTCCAATACCACTGACACCAACAAAGCTCTGTCCTCTCAAGTGAAAAACGTGATTATGAACCAATCCCTCACAAAGATGGAGATGCCTCAGATGGGGAAGCTCACACTTGAGGAAGCTAGACGTATCATGCCAGTTCTCCACCTGCATTTTCTTACCAACGCCTCCTCTTACGCAAGTGATACTGAAAAGATCCTTGGGGTTGCTTCAATGCTATCAGGGGACGCCTTGGACTGGTTTGGCAATACCACAGCTGAGGACATAGAATTCTGCTTAGACTACACCAAGTTTGAGGCTGAGTTAATGACCACAGGTGAAAATTGCAGCACTAGATACTATGCCCTGAACTCCCTGCTAGAAATTTGACAAGGTCCCCAACCCATCCAAGTGTATATTGACAAATTCTTCAAACTGAAAACCTGCACCCAACTTGAGGACAAACTGGCAGCCATTATCTTCCAAAAGGGCGTCAACCTAGCAATGAAGGACCTGTTGAAGCAACATCTGCCCACCCTCAGCCTAGATAAGCTAATTACCCTGTGCAAGGGTCTTAGAATGAACCAAGAGAACGCTGGCTCCTCTCAAGCCCACCAACCCCAAACACTAACCTTCAACAGAACAGGATAACCCCTGAAGAGCTCCAACAACGCTACCGCAAAGGACTCTGCTTCCACTGCCACAAGGCGGGCCACTTGACCAGAGCCTGCCCTAAGTAGAACACTTCCCCAATCTCACTGGCGCAAATAAACACTTCTTCCTAATCTTACAAATTCATCCAAGTGACCATAGATGTAGAGGGGAACAAGTGCAAGATTTAAGCCTTTATTGATACAGGAGAGGATGAAAGTTTTATTGACGCCAGCCTAGCAGAGGAATTAGGCTTGATAGCCTTATAACACAGTCTACAAGTAATCATGAGAAACAGCTCCTTGGACACTGGCTATGAGTGTGAACAAGAACTCCTGTTGACCATTGTACACAATGTATACCTGTTGGCCTTGATCCTCATGCCAGTACTACCCCACCTCCTTATACTGAGCAACTCCTGGTCCAACAAACATGGTCTGATCCTGAACTACCACAAGCAAACTTCCACATTGGGCCAATCAGAATCCTGTGACGCAATCCCCTTTTTGTATGAGCCATGACCAACCCCCTCCCAACAAACTCTTGGCTATGAAGATAGAGCCTAGCATTGGAATACTGCCTACCCCCCTACAGAGATAGAACCATGTGTTTAGTGAAGAAGCAGCCACAAAACTACCCAGCCATTCAATCTATGACCACAACATAGACCTACTATCAGGGACTCAACCACACCACGGTCCCATCTACAGCTGTAACCACTGCAAGCAAGTGGCCTTGAAAGCGTACCTTGAGGATATGACAAAAAGGGTTCATACAGGTGTCAAAAGCCCCCTGCTTGTCACCCATGCTGTTTGTAGGAAAAAAATATGGTGGGATGTGTCCATGCGTGAATTACCAAAAACTGAACAATATTACAGTGAAGTTTGCTACCCCTTCCCCAATGCTGACAACCTCTATGATGTACTAACTGGAGCCCAGTTGTATTCAAAAAGTGACCTTTGAGATGTGTTTAACCAAATCCAAATCAAGGATGGAGACAAGTACAAGACAGCCTTCAAAACCCAATATGGGCTGTATGAGTACCTTGTAATGCCCTTTGGCTTCTGCAACGCCCCCAGCACCTTCCAAAGGATGATCAACACCGTCCTAGGGGAATACCTTGACCGTTTTTGTGTGGCATATCTAGACAACATTCTCATCTAAAGCAAGTCTCACAAGGAACACCTGCACCACCTGGACCTTATACTGGAGAAACTCTCCCAAGTCAACTTACACGCTAAGCTTAAGAAGTGCAAATTCTTTCAATATGAAGTCAAATTCCTGGGATACATATTGAAGACTGGCGGCTTTACCATGGCACAAGACAAAGTGGAAGCAATAACACTTGGCCGGTGCCTAAAAGCAGAAAGGATGTGAGAAGTTTCTGGGCCTGGCAAATTATTGCAGGGATTTCATCCAAAAAATTTCTCACATTACCCTCCCCCTGATCTGCCTTTGCTCTGACAAGGTCACCTTTGCCTGGACTCCAGAATGTACCACCGCCTTTGACACCTTGAAACTTCCTTCACCTCTGCCCCCATCCTGGCCATGCCAGATCCCCCCAAACATTTTGTTCTGGAAACCAACACGTCAGATTTTGCGGTGGATGGGATCCTTCTTCAGGAAGGAGGGAATAGTATGCTACATTCTATAGCATATTACTCCAAGAAGATGCTACCTGCAGAAGGAAACTACCCAATAAATGACAAGGAGATGCTAGCCATAATGAAGACCTTGAAACATTGGCGCCAATACCTATGTGGCGCTGAATACCCAGTAAAGGTCCTGACTGACCACAAGAACTTGGTCTATTTCTTCAAACCACGCCAGCTTAACCAACAAAAAGCAAGATGGGCCTTAGAACTGGCTGACTACACTCTGACCATAGACTAAAAGCCAGGAAAGGTGAACGTGGTACCTGACGCCCTAATTAGAAGAACTGAACTGGTGCCTACCCACCTAGAAACTTGCAACCACAACACCCAAGTCCTCTTGGACACAGCAAGCCTAGGCATTCACCTGGTATTGATGTAAATCAGAGCCAGCAAACCTTAAGTACTAAGGGCCCAAACACTAGACAAGTTCACCAAGACCTTGACCTCTGACCTCTCTAAATCCTAGGATAGCACCACTACCAAAAAGGCTACTCCTTGAAGGGAACCATGCTAATGCTCTACAACAGGATCTTTGTACCAGAAGGGGACATCAGAACCAACGTTTTGAGAGACACCCACAATTACAAGATGGCTGGACACCCAGGTAGACTCAAGACCCTCTGGAGCATCAGAAGGAACTTTGCTTGGCCAAAAATGGATCAAGACGTGAGTGTATACCTGAAGGGGTGTGAGACCTGTGGGCAGACCAAAACTTGCAGAAACAAACCTGAAGGACTTCTAAGACCCTTGGATATACCCCATGGACGTTGAAGATCTGTCTCCATGGTCTACATTGTGGAACTGCCGCCATCCCTCTTGTACAATGCAATACTGGTCATGGTAGTCTGCTTCACCAAGATGACATACTTTGTACCAATCATCACCAATTGTACAGCAGCAGAAACAGTCCAACACTTCCACAAATGCATCCTCACGCAACACGGAACACCTGAGGAAATCATCACAGACAGAGGACCCCAATTCAGGTCAAACTGCTGGACGCAGGTGATGAAAGACTTAAGAATCAAGCAATGTGTATCTACCTCCTACCAACTACAGACAGACAATCAAACTGAGCAAGTGAACCAGATCCTTGAACAATACCTTTGATGCTATGCCAATGCTGATCAGGACAATTGAGCCAAATTGCTCCCCATGGCCCAGTTTGTCTTCAACAGTAAGGACCACGCCTCCAAAGTCATGTCCCTGTTCAGAGCCAACTATGGGTTTGACCCCACCTGGGACCCCCAGATTGGAAAAAAGGAATTGAACACCACTGGGTGCTCCTGGATTGAACATATTCACAACACACAAAAAACATGCTTGACCAACCTGAACCGCGCAGTGCAGACATACAAAGCTTTTGCTGACCGCAAAAAAAGCCCGGGCCAACCCTTACAAGTTAGAGACAAATTATACCTAGACTCCCAGAACGTACTCCTACACGTGCCCTGCAGGAAATTAGCTCACAGAAGAAGCACCCCCCACAAAATCACTAAACTAGTTGGTGAGGTTGCCTTTAAGCTAGACCTACCCCCTCCTGGAAGATTCATAATGTGTTCCACCACTCCTTGTTGTTCAAAAAAGACAGGAACTCACTCCCCCACCAACAGATTAAGACAGCCCCCCACCCATCCAAACAGGCCGCACTGAGGAATATGAAGTTGAATACATACACAGCAACTAGACTCACTACCAAAAACCCCAGTATTACGTCAAGTGGAAAGGATACCCACTAGAAGAAAGTACTTGGGAGCGGCTGAGCAGCCTGACTAATGCCCAAAAAGCTGTCCAACTCTACCTGAACAAGAAGAATTGTAATGGAGGGCCCTCAGGGGAAGAAGGGGATGGTGTCAGGATTGACAATTCTTCCTCCCTAGAAACCCAGGCCTGGGAGCAGGGATCAAACCCCAAACCTGGATTCCTTTGGGCTGCCGGGCCTGTGAACTGCGGGACTGCTTGCCTGCATTTTTCTGGGATCAAGTCCCCACAAGCTGATACCAATTGTGTTGACCCATGCAGTAAAAAGAGACAAACCAAGGAAATTATTGCACCAAATGGAAGACTAATCACAGCGCCTAATGGAGGTACTGATTTGGCAACTATTAGCTTCATGAACTTACAGTCTACACCAGCAACCAATCAGGAGCAGACCTGGGAAAGAGGCATGGGCCCACAACCTGGTCCCATGACCTCAACACTAAAGCTAGATGATCAGGCAGCCAAATCAAGATTTCTGACCAATCAAAGAGCTCCCGGGCTGAGTGCCATTTTGTCACCTTTGGACCCAAGCACCCAGTTCCCCCGGCCCTGCCCTTCCCAATGCCCTGATGGACCCCCCATGGAAAATGTTAAGTTTGGAGGGGGTACTATATAGACCCAAGGACCCTGCACTCCAAACTTATTGCCATTTTTGAAAAAAAAAATTATGTTATTTTGGCTCATACAGCTATTACCTTATTTTGTATTTGCTGTCTATCAATTCAGTTCAAGATCTCCTGGCCTGCCTGCCCTGCCGCCCGCTGTTTTCTGTCCTCCCAAAGTACCCTTTGGACCCGTCCACTTTACCAACTACCCTCTGAAGTCTGAATACAAGGAATGCACCCTGGAAAAGATACTCAAACTTAATCCCCTGGCCCGCATATAATCTGCAGTTAGATACAACTAACAAGGCCTGTGGATATTTTCAACACCCAAGTTGTTCAGAGGGAAATTCAACTATCTCCCTGCCTATAATCTATCCATGGAACCACCTGTGACCCCAAAACCTATGCCTGCTTCTGCACCCAACCTCCCAACTGACCATCCTGGCAAGCTGTTTGGGATTGTGTACATCACCCCTTACAGGGGTGGTGGACACCATTGTACCAGCCGCCAGCCCATGGTCTTGGGTGGTGAAGTCTGCCTCATACCTTTTAAAGTTAGCTCCCCTCTTGTGGTGGGCATTGCCCGCAAAAAACCCGGCCCAAGTTACCCCTGAAAACAACAGGCTGGCTTCCCAAGAGTGGATCCCTGTGTCAGGGACCCACTTGGCAGGGAACAATCTCCCTATCTGGTAGGCCAAAGCCCCTAAGTTCAATCCTGCTATTACCAAGCCAATAGGAACCATGACCATTGCAAGGTGTCCTAAGTGTCCCAGGTAAGAAAATCTTCCAAACATAGAACTGAAACAATCAAGTAGATAGTAACCCACAACATACGTCAAGAGGTAAAAAGAGACATAAGATCTAACCAGAGCAGGTTCAGTAGAAGGTGGGGTAAACAAACAACCATATTGGAATTTATGTCCCCAGTGGCCGTAAGGGTATTTGAACCATCTGTGGGCAAGGGATTCTTTTTGATGAGCGTCATCTGGAGAAGAGTTGTACCAGTCAGTTGTAGGTGTTGGGTTTTCCAAGGTTGATACCACTGGTAAGAAGGAGGCTAGAAACCAGGATAGGAATAGAATTCCTCTTATGGCTTCAAAAATATGTTATCAGAAGATGAAAGAGTAGCAGGTGTAGGATAAATTCTTTATTGTTGGAACAATTGAAAATGGTAGTAATAACCTTCTTAAATACCAAAAGAGTGATGCTGGGTTAATTCAAGAGGATCTTAGGAGGTGATTTGACATTGATTTTCATGAGGATAATGTTTAGAAATAATACCTGTTGCATATCTGACTCAATTTGGAGCTGAATGGCTTGTACAGCCTTATAGTTGTAATATATGAGCCAGAAGTAAGAAACCAGAGAAGAAACAATTAAGTGGGTTAAGTGCTTAATACATTAGAAATGAGATAACAGAGCCTTGTCCTGGTATAGAATACTTAGAGTTGGGAGCAGCAGAGTGAGCCAAAGCAGCCAATCAGGCTTCAAGTGTATAGTGATGTCCTTTAAATGATTCTTTAAGGTTTTCAAAGCAAAATCAAAGTCAAAATTCAACTTCAATTAATAAAACCAATATAAATAGGTAATATAACATCATCCAGATAGTATATACTAATGTTTGAATTGTCTGTAGGGTTTTGGGTTTGATCCCCGTCTGGGATAGTGTCTAAGATTAAAACAGTGTCTAAACTATGATTGCTGGTTCTGTTTCCCTTGGAATGTTTTAAGGCCCCACCCATATAATTGAAGTAGGCAGGGAAGAAATCTCTGACACCCTGACATCCTTCTAAAATCAAGGCAATCACCAGAATGCCACCTCCCACTGATGTCAGTCAGGTGTGTACCTTCTTGGGAATGGTTGCCTACATGCATAAATTTATCCCCAATTACAGAGAGCTTATTACACCTCTCACCAAGCTCCTGAACACTAAACAGCGCTTCCATTGGACCCCTGCCAGAGATCAAGCCTTTAAGACATTGAAACAGAGACTTACAATTACACCTGTATTAGAGTTTCCCAATCAAAACTGCCAATAAAAACTTGATACTGATGCCTCTGACAGGGCCATAGGGGGTATGTTACAGGTAAAAACTGACAAGGGTGTCTTCCTCCCTGTATCATACAAATCTAGGAAGCTCACTGACTCAGAACTATGCTATCCAATCCATAAAAAGGAATTAGCAGTAATTTTACACTGCACCAAGAAATGGTGCTATTACTTGGAGGGGTCCACATTTCCACCCCGTGTCCTGAAGGACCACAAGTTGCTCCAGTACTTCAACATGCAGTCCCACTTGACACACCTCCAGGCAGGCTGGTTTGAGTGTCTATCTTCTTACCAGTTGCTTATCAAATACAAGCCTGGGAAAGAGATTGTCACATCAGATTCCCTCTCAAGGCTCTATGTGGTGTCCATCACTGGAGACAATAGTTTTGACCCCAATTGACCAATGCTTTATCTCCAACCTGAAGCAACCCACTATGAAGGTCTTAATTTGGTAACTATCTCCAAACTGAAAGACAATGAAAGCCAGTTTGCCCCCAATGCAAAAAAATTCTGCTGCTGCGCAGAGACAGGAGAAAAGACACCCTATATTCCCATCACACAGCAAGGTGACACCATACTGCACTAACACCACACCTTGGGCCATGTCAGAAGATGCAACCTCTTTGAAATCATGAAACATAAGGTTTGGTGGCTTTGTATGCGCCAAGACATCTTGGGTATCCTTGAGACATGTGTTTTTTGTGAAAAGAACACATCAAAGCCTGCACCCCCTAAGTCCATCCTACTCATTAAGGCCATGAAACCCTTTGAGCAGTGGGCCCTCAACACCGTTGGACCCCTTCCCAAAGACAGACTTGGGAAGAAGTACATCATCCCAGCTATCAACTACAACACCTGTTGGCCAGTAGCATGGGCAACCACTAATCACATCACCACCATCATCACTTGCTTCATTGGCAAGGAAATTGTGGCCCAATTTGGGCAACCCAAACACCTCATTACAGACTGGGGTTCTGAGCTTGTTGGACATGTCATGAAATTGTATTGCGCCAAAAATGCCCTACAACAAATAACCATAATCCCATACCATCCACAAGCCAATGGTCACGTATAGCAATTGAATGGCTCCCTGGTCTAGTTGATTGCCAAACTCACACAGGAACATCTTAATACTGCATGGACTGAACATCTGCCCACTTTCCTGCTCATTTTATGAGTGAGAGTCAACAGGGGCACCAGGTTCAGCCCCAGCACCTTGGCCTTTGGGACTCTCAATGGTTTGACAGGGGTAGAACAGGGGAAGTTATGATCCACAGTTCCTGGAAAGCCCCCTGTTGACAACTCCATCCCTGAACCAATGGTGTGCCAAAGCCCAGGAAATCAAACATAAGCAAATTGAAGGGGGGATGAAGCACCTTGAAGCCAGATACGCTGTAGGTGACCCCGTCTACACCCTCAACCCCAATTCAGCCAAATTGGAACCCAACCACCTGGGGCCCTTCAAGATAGCTGCGGTATATGACAATCACACCTACCAACTTGAAGATGCCCAAGGAAACACCAAGAAGCTCCACCACAATTGCTTGAGCCCCTGCCGCACCATCCCCACACAAAGGTTGTTTGTTTGGACCTTCCCAGATCTTCTGCAGACTCCGATCCTGGTATCTGACAACAAGCAGGGGGCAAGGGGGTGTTGCAACTGAGTTTTTATACTTGCCTGCCAATATATCTCACAATACACAGGGGGAGCTCAATGAGCTGTCCCTTGACGTATCTAACAACATGAACCAATCTGATGGCAATTTCAAACTGCAGGCACTTTCTACTGATTATGAGTGCTACCAATTTGACTTGCTGATCCTGCACAAGTTATTCTTTGGCTTGAATCCTTACATGGAACATGCCACCCTCTTGTGGCCCAGTGGCTTTCCCCATATAATATATTAATTTCAGTATTCTATAATAAACAATACCTTATTCTTATTATTCCTGTCCTTTCTATTGGACTGTTGTCTTCCACAATTCAAGTACTGAATCTTCATTGGTTCAGTTGCAAAAACTGTACCTACCCTATTATTTCCCCAGCATGTGTGTTTCATCATCTTACAAGCTCACTTGGATACTGGACATAGGGGGATATCTAAAAAAAACATGCCTGGTTGGCTTTTTATTACTCTTGGGAGAATACAAGGATGTTAATATCTGATTCTTTATCCTCCTGTCATAACTCTCAATTACTTATTCCTGCCCTGGTAAAAAAGTTCAATTTAGTGCTACCAAAACATTTCTTTCATACTTTCATTGATGATGAAGTGAGCCATCTCGCCACTCTTGCTCTGGGTATCAATTATTTTTATTGCTATGGGTCACTTTATTAAATGAGTTGAGACTAAAGATAGAGAGCATATCACCATAAAAAATACTGACATACTCCTACTCTATGAGTTTTTTATTGCTATGGTTGCCATCAATTTCTGCATTATAATAATGGAACCTATTCCAATGGCAGGCCCATAAAATCTGTGGTTAAAACCATATGTAATCATCAGTTGTTTTCTGCACCATATATCCCTTCCACTAAAGGCACAGTAGAGAAAGCTAATTATGCCTTTTCTTCCATCATGCACAAGTGGACTAACTCTGATACCTCTAATTGGTATTTGTATCTTCCTGTAGCCCTATTTTCTTAAAACTAAGCAAAAATGTCACTACTGATTTCTACCTCTTTGCTATGATGTACAATCAAGATGATGCCACTATGGGAATCAGGGAGAAGATTAAGAAGAAATGAAGCCTTGCTCTCAACCATGATCATTATCATAACTTCAGCAGCAGCCACAAAGGTTGCTGCCAACAATTCTGGGAAGATCAATGGGGGGATTTGACTGAAACCCAAAGGCAGCAGACAAAACTTAAATGGTCAAAGTTACTAACAAATATTTGAACTTTATTGGGCTGGATAATAATAAAGAAGAGTCTTTTACAATTCTTGCATTAATTTAATGGAGGGAATAGGGTTGAAGTGTAGTAAGGGTGGCCCAAGGCTAATCAGTTAATAGGGTGTGATCATGAGTGCAATCTTTGAGGCAGAGACACTTAACATGTTTTAAATGGAAAATTTGAAAGGGAAATTGGCCCAACTAGAATTAGAGGAAGCTGTCTTGGACATGCATAGCACTTCTCCCAGCCACTATTTCATATGGCTCTTTGAACAGGGGTGTCTCTTGTGTGGTTCAGGTAGTGGAATATTCCAAAAGCTTGACAGCTATTGGTGTGGGTGCTTTTCTTGGGTTTTTTATTTAATCCTTAGAGTTTCCTGATGCATTTTGGTAAAATTTCCTACACATTTGGTGAAGATTGAAGTGAAGGCCTAATGAGGAGGCGTAAATTTGCAGGCATCCCTTCAATATTGATCTACCCTTTGCCTGAGTATTATGTTGCCTCTGATGCCAAAAAGAACTTAAATCATCTGTTTAATAAGGCATAGATATCCAGTAAATCCCCTACAAAAATGACTGTAAGACAAAATTCTTGGAAATAATCCCTTATAATGCTCCAGAACACCTGCTCCGGAATTTCAAGCAGTAGATCAGGTCCTCTTCTATCAGAATTTTACAAGTAGTTTCATTTAAAGGCTGTACTCCCTTTGGATTAAAACACTTACAGTAATATTTAAGTGTTTTAGTAAATATTCAATGAAGGTGATCTTCTCTGAGAGCCCATTTTCTTGGATGCATTCCAAGTTCTTCTGCGTCTATCACCACCTGGGTTCAATCATGAGGTGGTATATGTTGTAAATTCAAATTTTCAGAGTGTTTTTATTGGACCTGTGTCTGGCTCTATGTGGGATGGCAATTTCAAAGCCTTTTCCTTTCATTTTTGCCCAGATGTGCTCCACATTGCCAAATATGAATATTAGTTGATTCCTGCAGACTTTGGGTTATTACCTGCCTCCCTATCACGCTGGAGTATCTCAACTAAGTCTACTAGGATTGAGGTCCTAGCACATAGATCTTCCCCTTCTATCAGAAACTTCATGTCCACCCCAGCTCATCATTTTGGACTCTGAAGCTTCAGTGCTTATCTTCTATCTCTTAGGAAGATCCTTCTATGTGTACTCAATCATCCTGGCTTAAATCCAGAGCCTCAAGTCTCCCATATAATAGGCTTTATATCAAGATCTTTGGTATAAAAAGTAAAAAATTGCAACTTGGAAGCTTTATTGAGAATTGGAAGCTATTATACTTCAGAGAGTAGCCACAGGGCCACAAGGGGGTGGCATGGTGGCACAGTCCAAATAGAGTTTGAGCTTTGAATGGATTATTAAGGGGTTTTGAATTGAATAGGCTTTGCTTCTTATAAGGGATTATTTTTGTATCCTCACATCCAAAGAGGAGGTGGGATGCTGTTAGATATTTCATGTGGAAGCCCATTGCATGCCCTGCTTATTGCAAGATACATTGACAGGAAAGGTGCCAATCTGGGCTGCAACATAGGGCTATGACAAGGCTTGAAATTCCAAAGGTTTCCCTGGGAAGACAGACCTTTGGGCAACAAACCTTGGAAATTTAAGCCTCTCTGATAATCTGACATTCCTACATTCTGCCTACATTTAGAATATTAAGCACCAGGGTTGATCCCCAGGAAGGTTTTGAGTCAGATGATAGGATCCCTGGAGTGCCTTGATCCCTGTAGGCCTAAAGTCGGGGCATGCCAATCCAAGCCTGCTAACTGTGGAACTGTAGCTAATAGGTTCCAGGTACAAATAAATGTCCATTGGTATCAAGGACATTGCCAAATAGTAGATTATACTTTTTTCCAAGCTCTACAGGTAAACTATATTATTAATATTTCTTATTCTAAAATAAACCCATAACATAGTCTAAAAATTTCCCCATCTTCTTTATTGACCCTGCTAAAGCCATCAGCTACAGAGGGCTTTAAATTCAAGGCCTCTAATCAAACACTTGGTTGAAGTCTAAAGAAGACAAAGTATAAATGTCTCCTTGGGGATGAGGAACCCTATGGAGGGGCAGCACAAAGAAAGTGATGGAAGAACTTCTTTATTAGATAACTGTTTTGCCATTTAAGCTAAAGTTATTGTGGCTTATTCCAACTGATATTAAGGATCAAGTATGAGTTGGGATGTCAGTGTGTCTGACTACTGTATGATTGAACTATCATTGCAGAAAAGGGGAGCATGGGATCATCAAGATGGAAGGTTGGAGGGTTTAAACATACACCCTTGATACTTTATCTGTATATGGTCATTAAACTGGCATTTTCCCTCCTAGCTCCTTCATTTAATGGGGCTCATGTCTAAACCAGTTTATGGTTGCAATCTATCACTATCAGATGTATACAGTAGGTTTTCTGATGGTCTCCCAGCTGTGTAGCAGTAGAGGATAATCAGGACAGTTGGATTCCAATTGGAAATCCTTTTTAGGTGGTATATACTGAGTTTCTGTATGATTCTTCCTTATGAACCAGATCAATTTTAGCTATAGGTTGAGAGTCTATTGTGATTTTCTTCAGGTTGTTTTTTGCCTCCTTGCAGCTGTGCTGATCTTTCTCAGTTTATTGTAGTAACTGTGCCAACCCTGGAGAGATATATGACTATTTTATATGTGTTTTTGGATCTTTTCTTACCCCAACTAGTATACATATATAATTTTGGAGGGCATTGTAAAACTGAGCCATTTTACCTGGGAATATACCAATTTCCTGTATTTTTGGACATATTTAAACCTGTACCTGGATCTTGTTTTAGTTTGAGTCTGTTTTTATAGGTCAATGTTGTAACTTTTCTGTACTGGAAAGATTGAAAGGGGAAATATTTATAAACTAGATGATGTCTTTATTGATATATGGGTGATTGTATAGTTGTAGTGAATCCTTTAGGAGGGACAAGATACCTGCTGATCAATTGCTGGGATGGGTAAGGGTGGTTTGATCCTACTAATGAGTGAAGCATTAAATCAAGTTTGCCTTGGATTGAGATTATTGTTGGTTCGTGTTTCCTTATTTGGTAGCTTGAATTGACTCTGCTTTTGGCTGCATGTGCCAGGATAGTCAAGTTGAAGTACAGGGGATCTTTTGTATGGAGTTTTTCCAGGGGTTGGGCCTGCAGTTTTGATGCTGGGTTGGTGTTTTAATCCTCCCAGCTGTGAAGCTACTTTATTGTGGTTTTTAAGTTCAGCCTCTATCCTTGCTCCTGGTTTAATCAGGTCCATCCATCTCAACAGCTATAAGATTCCTTGTTCTGTTGGGGATCTAGTGGTGCTCTGGATTAGTTCCATGCTGGCCAGGCCTCCTTTGGATTTAAGCTCACAGATTTTGGCTAAGGTTTCAAGTTGTATGGTTTGAAAGTTGATCAGCTGCAACTGAACCTATAGGCATCTGTAATATAAGGAAGGTATGTCAAGTCATTGTTCAAATGTACTAAAGATGGATGGAGGTTCAATGGCTATTTTGAAAAATATATTATTATGGATTAAACTTTGCTATTGATGGGTCAACAGGTTTTCAGTCTTTTAAGGGTTGACCATTGGTTACAGAAGGCATACATCCAATCTCCCTTTATTAAGAAATGTGGATATCTTGTTTATAGAGGATTTTGATATCATATTAACAGTTGTCATGATGGATGTGGTTTGGGATTGCTTGGAGATCTTTCCTGGTACATTTCAAGGTGTGGAGACGCCAGTAGTCAGACATATAGCTACAAGAAAGTATTTTATGTTTATTGTGGTTGGGCATCAGGGCTATGAATACATGAGGTTGCTTTAAATGGGTCTGGGAATAAAGGGATATATGATATATGTGTATTTTGATTTTTTGGTTTTATAAGACATTTGGATATCTACTGAAAAGACAATGTTTTGCATGTGAGCGTTAAATTGGCTATGGTTGCAAAAGATGATGGGCTGATTTAAAGGAAGTTGAAATGTTACATCTTGTGATGTGAAAAGATGGAGGATCTGATTGAAATGGAATATTATTTTTGGGACGCTTTTGTGGATGAAGAATGTTTTTTATTTTGAATGGTGGTATACTTTAAATTGATATTATATCTCTATTGTGATGAGGGTTTGGTAGATAAAAGGTTGAATATGTTAAGGTATTTTAAAATTATTTTTAAAAGGATTTTATTACCAAGCTTCGTCGCGTAGGGCATCAAAGATAACACTCTCCTGGTGTTGGTAGGCTACATCCACTGTGTGACATCGTATGGGACAACCATAATGCATACTTTGGGGTCTGGAATAATGCGTAGTCTCTGGCCCTCTGAGCATTGGTACAGATTAAGCTCGAAATCCATTTCTACTTCTGGTGCTTTGGGTTCTTGCTTGACAGGGGGGCTGTCGAATTTGAATTGGGTTTGAGCCTGCAAGAATCTTGAGCCCTCTCTTAGCATTATAGGCCTGGGTGGTTCCTCATTTAGTACATCTTCTAGGTCAGCCTCGAAATCGGGTTTGGATGATTCTGAACTATGATTGGTTGGCTTAGAGGTGGATCCCGTTATTGATCCTAGATATCCCTTGGAAGACCGCTGGTTTGCATGTTCATAGTTCCCATGCCTGAATATATTTGTAAGCTTGCCCTGGTCGGGAGGACTTTGTCTTGGGTCCGCCAATACTGTGGTGAGGATGGTGGCAGCGATGAAGAAGGAAATCATGCCCTCTCATCTCGTTGGTGATGACTTTTAAGTTGTTTCTGACGCCACTGCCATATTAAATTCTTTCGGTGGCGCCTCAGTCACGCCACTTGATTTAAGCAAATTTCTTTGCATGTGGTTTAGTTTAGGGATTTATTGGTTTTGTGTCGAAATCGAGAATCAGATATTTGTGGTAGGTTTCAAAAGTCCGAGAAATTTATTAATGATTGATTTATAAGTTGAAATTTAATTTTCTTTAGAACCTAGTCAATATTATCTAACAAGATTATATAACTTGGGTTTAAATCAATTTTTATCTTAATTTAAACTATTATTTTCTATTGGGCTTCAAATCCATGCCGAAGTAGCTGAAAACGATCACCAGAGATGATTCCAGCCCACGGGATAACTTGTTTAAGAAAGCTCAGCAGTTTATTCCATTCTTCGCTCCTCCGAGTCCACTGACTGACCAGTACTGTGGCAAGTGCCACTACATTGCTGCTTGGGACGGAATTACAAAGTAAACCCAGTTTGATGGAAGCCCATCTTTACAGAAACCTTATTTAATGAGAAGTAATCATAAACTTATTTTCTCGCTAATTAGATCTTTTAAAGCTGCTGGAACCTACAATGAAAAAATAGTGCAAGAGCATTTTTAGTTTTTCTAGGTGCCAAACCCTAGTTTATAGCTTCTGCTCTAAAAAATTAAATACTTCATAATACCTTCGGATTATCACTACAAATATTTATCAATTCATTGACGTAGCTAGAAGGCTGGTTTATAAGGACACTACGATAGAAAAATCAGCTCCCTCTTTTACACCTAATCATTATTGATTCAGTTACCAAAACCATTCTAGCCATTAATTATTGTTTAATTCAAATCATCTTGATCCTGGTTCTCCTTCTTAGTAGAACTCCACAATCTTCATCATCTCAAAAATAACTACTAAACCAAATATCCCCTTTTTAACCAATCAGATCCATCAATCCCGGATTATTGATCAAACCTACCTTCTATACATCAATCAGCCTATCCTATAACAGCCGGCATTGATAGCCTTAATATAACCGCAGATTCATCAATCAGTTGCTGGTCTTTTACGTAACCAACTTCTCTATTTCACATGAAGATCCTTATTTCTTCCTTCTTAAAATGTAAACCTAAAAGGAAAGCAAATGATAAACAACAATAACTCATTAAACCAGTAGAATAAACTACAAAGGTCTTTTTGGAGAACCAATCAGATTGCTTTAAAATACCTTATTTTTCATCACAACAGCTACAGGAGTATCTGAACAACCCTGAAAATTGCATATGAAAAGGGTATACCATACAATTTATCACAATGATTTCATAAATGGGCACAGCCAGGCTATACCAATATGGCATATAAACACTCCTAGCTCTGGGCCTTACCAAACTGAGTATAACTTTGATTCTCAACAATTTGATTTTAATGCTATCCCAAAACAAGAAAATCTTATTTTATTTCTCAGTTGTGCCTAGCAATCTGTATTCTCCTTATCTTGGCAGAGATCAATCCAACCATCCTACCATTATATTTTTACCTCTCAAAATGCTACTTGAACTACTACTTTTACAATCTAGTTTTTTGTTCTTTGCTTTTTTCTTGCATTTTATGTGATTCTATATATTTTCAATTTTATTATTAAAGAAGACTTTCATCTCAATAAAACAGTGAATCATCTTAATTTAAACCCTCCCAATTCATCTCTTAACACCGCTAAAGTCTTACTTCAACTGCAATTATATGTCTATAAAATCTTTACTGTACCCCTTAAGACTCTCATATAAATCCTTGATTAAACTATAGCTATTACTATAGATAAAAAGGATCCTAAGTTACCCCATTAATGCAAGCATATATGCTTGTTAGCCTTTTCAGATTAGGAACCTTTCTCATCTGCTGATACGGTACACACTCTGTAAAGTCACTCCCCCCTTTAGCCCTGGATAGGGCAATCTTCCCGTGTTGTACAAAAAAATCTGCTCAGAATACGGCCAAGCCTCTCAATTCCCTTGAAGATTTAGCCCACACAATTGATGAGAGATTTGTGTTGACATACCCTTCTCAAGTGGTAAATAATGGTTCTTTGGATTATGTCCCCACTTGGGAGGAATCCCTGATTAATTTGGACTATTTTCTGACTTGGGCTCAACCACATTTAAAATTAATTAGGTCTAAGCAATCAGGTCGCGCTACTGCCAAATAATTAAATCCCAACTTAACTGGAATTGATGGCATTCAAAAGTGTTCTTTAGGCACTAGCCAATCAGAGGTTGGGTCAGAAATTGATAAGAAACCATCCAAACTCCCTGAAATTACTGGCAAAAATTCTATCTCACCCAATCAAATGACTGGCTGAGGTCACCTGGCCTTTTAATTTCAATGGGCTTTCCTTAAAGTAAGACAAGGGACTTTTGGTCCCCTGCTTGCTCATTATTACAAATAAAGTTTAAACTTTATACTTCAAACTTTATTAGTTCTTTTGGGTCTTTTATTGACCCTTTGATTATCTAAGATTATTAGTAAAGGTTTTCTTTTTCCTTACCTTCCCCCTCTCTTTTAGGCCTTCTTGCCGCTTTTCAAAGTCCCTATCAACGTTGTTAGCGTCAAAGTTAAAGCTTACCCCTTTTGTTTTGAAGAAATCAACTCAATTCTAAAAATTAGGTTTAAATTCAATATATTTATCTATTATAAGTTCAATTTTGCTCTTGCTTTCAATTACGCTGAGGCTTCATATACTCTCTAATAAAGCTTTTCTATACACTTTTGAACCCTTTGGTCTGCGGTCGCCATTTCCTGTCTATTCCTTGTGTCCTAGAGACTTTCTGTTTGTCCTAGAGCCCTCTGGTTTGAGATCAAACCTGAAAATTACAAAACTACCTGTATTTTTGTTGAGCTCCACCTCCAGACTCCAAAAATGCTAGTGCTTCTGATCAAATTTGTGGGGTTTACCTTGGTATCAGCCCTGGTAATGATTTGGTCTACCTCTCCAGATCTTTGGGGTTGTATCTCCAATTCTTTCCTCCACATTTGCACCAACCCCAACCAGTTCCTGAATATTTTTTAGGATATCCCGCACACGCTCAGGACATATACACTACCAGTGAGAACATGGTGAGGAGTCTAACTTGCAATGACCTAGAGCTCCCTGCTGTCAAGACAGCCTCCACTACCCCCCCCAGTCTGGCCTACTCTATGCCCCTCCCCTCTGAGGACCCACTTGTCCTGGTTTCAGAGGAAGGCTTGGGCACCCCAGAGCTCACTCCCAAACGTGCATCCTGGTTACTTAGTGGAATGTTTTTGATGGGTTTGGACTCCTACTTCCCCCGGGTATCTGCTGCGTCCTCTCTATAGACACCCCTTTGAGCGGCCATGCCAGTCCTGTACTGGATGGTGTCCTGGTAGATCCTCCCTCCAGGATGGGAGCCAAACTTAGTTAGTTTAGCCCCCCTCTCTCACACACTCCAATTCTGCCAACATTTTTTTTCTAGGACCAGGATTCATCATTATGCCATCATTTATCATATTCTATAATGTGTCCCTATATTTAAAGTGTCATAAATGATGCCATGATATCTGTAATACCCAATGCTAGTTGGTGTTAGCTTTATTAGATATGATATCAAATTGGAAAACTGGAATCCCATCAGGGCTGTAGTGATGGAGTAGACAGTCACCAACACCTTGATGGCCTTGGATTGCACCTTGTAGCGTCCAAAGCTTCCTGCAAAGTATGGTAGGTTATAATATACACAATTGTAAACCACCAGGGAAGTGGTATACCCAGGCAATACCAGGGAAGGCATGGAACAGTGTATGGAGAGCTGTTGTGCTAGCTCCTTATAATAAATTCCTTTATGCTCCTTGTGGTATGATTACAAATACTGGAGACCCATGTTGGTACCCCCAATCTCTAAGCAGGCTGTCAACATAGCTGAGAAATTAATATGGTTCATCTTCTTTACTAGATTGGGGTAACTAAAGCTTAGTATTCTTATGATCTTAGCTTACAAGTAATAGATTAATATATGTGGTATTCTAATTGGGGGTGAAACTCTCAATGATAGCACAACCTATCATTGAGGATAGGTCCTTTACTTATAATGTATCCCACAGTACAAAAAAATTTAAGTGGGAGTAAGGACATTGTATCAGGGGTTTCAAAGGTCTAGATGGTGGCCTTTGGGGGTTGGAAAGTGACTAGAGGCCAAAATCTTGCTCTGAACTATTCTTCTGGGGGTGGGGGAATTCTTGTTGCTGACCAATGGTTAACTAATCGTGTTTCAGAGAATGGTTGGGACCCAGATCAATTCCTGATTCTATTTTTGGAGTTCTTTGGCCTGATTTGCCCCTAGGAAATTGAATTGGGGTCTCTGGCTTGATTGGTTGATTTGGTGACCCAGTCCTGAGGGATTGGCTGCTTTGGGCCAGTGTGGGGTGGCCTGAGCTTCAATAGCCTGGCTGGTTAGTGGATGGGCAGGCTGGTGGTGTCCCATCATGCAGGTGGCTGGAAAACAGGTGGCTGACAGGTGATGATGATGGGTACTCTGAATTATTTTGTTCTTTATTAAAATATGTTTGGCCTTTTGTCCTCATTAAAACTACTGTTTCATTTAGTGTGAAAGTTCTGTTGAAACTGTGGAGTGATGGATAGGATATTGGGTGTATTTTCCATATTTGGAGCAGGACAACCTGGGAGTCTTTGGTGTCAGGAATATTCCTGGCAATATCAGATTCTGTTTTGTAGAACCCCATTGTTGGATATAAGTGGGTAATGCTGTGACCAGCTCTTCCGCTGAAGAAGATATCTTAAACTACCTTTAATATCAAAAATTCTTAACTTGTATTAATATTTGTCAGGATACTTTATCCCAGTAGGGGTTCTGTTAGCCTCAGCAGCCAACTTAATTGGCTGGGAGAAGGGAAGGGACCACCATAGCAGGGGTGCTAAATTGATGAGATAAGATGTTGAGCAGACTACCAGGGCTCATGGTGCAGTGGAGAGAACTATAGTGTCAACTAGTCCAACCAAGGTAATGTAGGCTATGCCTGCATATTGATTGGCAGTGAGAGGTGATGGTCCAGGGCTAGGGGGTAGGCCGTCAGGCTTGGGTGTTGGGGGAGCTTACATATCTATCTGATAGGCAGGAAGATAGTTATGCTTATCACATAATATGGTGACTGGGTGTTTTTACCAGGCTCCTTTGTGATACACTGCTCTTGGGGTTCGCTGTTTGGCCAGGGTTTTAAAGCAGAAAATATTATACAAGGTAAATTCCTTGTATTCTGGTTTGAATGGGTAATCAGATAAATGAAGCAGGCCAAAGGGAGCTCCTGGTGGACAATAAAATGCAGGCCAGGTTTCTGGAACTTTCTTGGGAACGTGGGCTGTCAGGCCAGGATTTTCTGTTGGAACAGTAAAGTGGAAAACAACCAAGACTAAATAGGGAATAAAATGGTAGAACCAAGGTCCCAATTCTTGTTTATTTAAAAATGGCAATACCATTTTACAAGTGTTCACAGTTTAAATACTATTTGAAATGCTAAGTTCTGCTTAACCTGTCACCTGATAGCTGAGTTTACTCAGTTTCTTTCAGCCCAAGAGTTTTGGGCTCATCATGTATCTTCTGGCCTGTCATTTCTTCTGCTGATATGAACTCATCATTAAAGTCCACTGGTATCTCCTTAATAGCTTCATCATTCCTACTAGTATTCTGACAACGGTGATGAAATTGACTGCCACATATGTAAATCTAATAGTATTTTTGGCTTAAACAATTTTAAGCTAATTTTTACTAGTAATTCAGGGGTTTGAAACCAAATCCAAGATTAAAAACACCGTAATTTGACTCTGTTTAATAAATCTGTTAGCTCAAAGTCCAATTTAAGGGCAATTTATAAGTAAATTTACTAATGAAAATTAAAATTACTTGTGTTTGACACTCTAAAATAAAAAGTGGTCAGTCCAACACTTTTTAAGCCAAATCTTAATTTTATTAATAAAACACATATGCACTTATATAATTTTTATTATTTACTATTATGTTTTTATTATTGGTGTCCATAGTTGTTAATTAAGCTCCCAAGCACCACTATACTGGATTTAGTAGTCTAACCATTAATCAACCAAACCACTTGTTTTACATTATGTCTATTCTGGGTTTGTAGATCAAGTAGTGCCACATAAATTAAGCCCAATTTATTAAGAACTTTCATATATAATTTATAAAAAACAGAAACTTGACTCCTTCTTTGTTTGACTCTATCCACTTACCACCTGATTGGTTTTGGATTTAACTAATCAAAGGCTTGGAATTAAGGCTAAATTAATAAGTGACACACTATGAGCGCCACTTGACACTCATCCACTTGACACTTTAACTTGGGGATTAGTACAAAGAGCTTCTTAACGTTTTAACCAATACTATGGTAAATAATTCACTCCTAGCTCCTCACAGCATGTCATAATCACTAATAAACACCTTCCCACTTATTCACTTTTTAAATTTATGTTTTATTTTTTTTAATTTTGATCATATGAAACTGCCTTGCTTTTGGGTTAACTTTCAAACATGTTTTATATTTAAGTAAATTTTATACAGTAGTTTTAAAAGATATCACAATAACCAAAAATACCTCAGATTTAAACAAAATGATATCAGATTTAAGCAAAATCCAAGCCGCGTGAGATTCAGGATTCAAATAATTTAAATAATTTGGTTAATAAATGAACCATCAAACAATAAAAAAATGCACTTGCATATTATACAAAATTATATCAAACATCAAGTGGTGTAGTTTAAACCACAAACAAAATGAACTGACACAACAAGTGAGATGGATGGATGCTATTTCAGAGTATATTATAATCCAATTAGGGGTCATATGAGGCATCAAAGAAGGACTAAAAAAATTGGGAAATCTAGAAGCAAGATTACACAAAGACAAAACAAAATTAAGTCACACAAGATGTGTGGTATGTGTAGCCTAAAATAGAAATTAACTGTTTAATAGCCAATCAACAGCTATCCAATTTAGGAACAGATGCATTTTATTCATTTTCATGGCTCCTGATTTGTATGGAATGGTTTTGAGAACCTTCCAAATATGGACTCAAGATTACAATAAAAAAATAATAAAATTTTAAAATGTCTACTTTTAGTGATTTTATCCTAGGTTTTTACAATGGTTTTTACTAGCAACATTTTTAACAGCACCAGCAACCAAGCCAGCAGCAGCCAAGCCAGCTTCAATGGAGGCAAGGCTCAGGGCATGGAGGCACCTGTTTACACCCAAGCCTTTGAGGCAGGTAACAAGGAAGCTGACCTGTACCTGACCCCAGACCCATATGGCTTTGACTTTTTCAATACTCACTTTGTGTCTAGCTCTGCCCCTGCTTTTGTACGCACCGCTGCACAAGCTGCCCATCAGCCAACTAATCAGGATGGTAACCTTGATTTGGAACAACTTCTCACCACAAACCAACCTGCCCCTCTACAGCCAATCAGGCTTCAGCTTCCCCAGCCCAGCGCCCTAAACGCAGAATCATTACTGCTCAGATTCTTCAGGAAATTGTGGCACTTAACCTATAGGGTCTGTCCTGGGATCAGATAGCCAGCCAATTACAATTCACCTGGGCTACCATCATGCGGGAATTCAACAACCTGATGAACAGAGGGAAACTGGTTGGGACAACCAAGAAGCCCAAGAAGGCCCCAGAGTCCCAGATCAGCAAGGCCTACCCTATTATGCTTGATCCCTTGCAGCGGGACCCCAAGCTTCCCTTGACCCAGGTCTGGAAGCAACTTGCACACCATAGCATATGGGTCTCTGAGTGCATGGTGCAGCTCTGGATGCACGGAAAGTTGGCTTCCATATGGGTTCTTACCAATTTTGCCGGGGACCAATGGGATGACGCTGAGAATTCCCTGTATGATATTGACATTGAGTCAACCCTGGTCCAATGCCTGACAAGTTTGTCAGATGACATCATTTTCATCTCATATTAAAAATTGTCCATTGCTTTTGACAATTTTGGCAAGCAGGGAAAAGTTGCCACCCAAAAAGGGAGGAAGAAGGTCAAGAAGGGGACGTTTATTAATGCATTTCTGGCTGTTTTAGCCTAGGGTTTTGTCTACTATCAGACAAACCCAGATTTCACCAATGGCTACAAGTACAGCCACACCCTTGGTAGATTACTTAACTCCTGGGATGACATGAATTCCAAGCACTGGGTTTTCTTGAGCCACCAGATGGAGGGAAGAACACCGCCCTCAAGGCCATCCAGGGACGCAGGCACCAGGCCTCAGTCTACCCCACTGGCCATGAAGACATCCATCTGGGTGATGTTGTGTTCTTTGATGTTGAAGACACAGTACAGGAGCGCTGCCCTCAGGCTTTTAATGATCTTTATCTTGGGGTCCTTGACCGCAAGTCTCTCTTTGGTTGCCAGATGTTGGCAGACTTGTTTGCCCAAATTGTCTTCCATGTGAATATGGGCAGCCAATCAGGGAAGGAAAAGCGCCTCCTGCCCCGTGCCACTGCCACCTACCAGCCAATCACAGAAAATGATCAATGAGGAGTACAATGATAGTACATGGTGGCCATCACAGTCAATCATCCTGCCTCTGCTCCTGCCAGCCCTACCCACCTAATCACAGACCCCCCAGGCCAGCACCAGCTCTACGTCTTCCTTCCCACACTATTCTTCCTACTAGGCATCTCTCTTCCCTGCCCCCAATAAACTCCCTGTCACCAAACATTTTCTATTTATATTATCTTTTTTTTGAATTTCAATTGTTCATTTTCTCTTTGTTTATAGTTGGTTTTATTCTTTATGTTTATCTTATTTCTATAAAATCATATGTTTACTATTCCATGTATACAGATCCAAAACACAGTTATTTTTAGAACTTAAACACAGCCCCTTGTGAAAATATAAAAACAATTTGGTGATCAGCTAAATTTGAATTAGAAAATTATATGTTAATTGTGTTTAGATAAAGTTGTTACTGATCCAAATTCAAAACCTTAATGATAAACTTTAAGCCAATCAGGAGCCAAGTGATAAAGTGATTGTTGTGACATAAAGGGTTACCCAATAATTCTTTGATGCATGTGTGCTAATAAATATGATTGGCTGGTTGTTTTGCCATTGTACGCCATTGCCGCTGTGGCAAGTTGTTGATGGGCTAGTGTTAACCCAGCAGCTTATTGGGCACTAGTCCATCAACAACTTGCCACAGCGGCAATGGTGCACAATGGCAAAACAACCAGCCAATAATATTAATTAGCACACATGCATCAAAGAATTATTGG
This sequence comes from Entomophthora muscae, assembly GCA_014839935.2. Taxonomy (NCBI): domain Eukaryota; kingdom Fungi; phylum Entomophthoromycota; class Entomophthoromycetes; order Entomophthorales; family Entomophthoraceae; genus Entomophthora; species Entomophthora muscae. The sequence continues at coordinate 130,255 of QTSX02004439.1, forward strand.
GTAACCCTTTATGTCACAACAATCACTTTATCACTTGGCTCCTGATTGGCTTAAAGTTTATCATTAAGGTTTTGAATTTGGATCAGTAACAACTTTATCTAAACACAATTAACATATAACTTTCTAATTCAAATTTAGCTGATCACCAAATTGTTTTTAATATTTTCACAAGGGGCTGTGTTTAAGTGCTAAAAATAATATAGTGATTATGGAAGCAATGCCAACACAAAGCAAAAACACATATCAAGATGAGCGTAAAACATATACCCAATGGGTAAAAAGATGGGATATTGAGTAATGGTAAAACAAACAGGGATAAAAAAAGAGGCAATAGTATCAGAATAATACAGATTTTATTGGGGTGAAAGCTATAAAAACATATGGAAATGTTAGTAAAAAATCAATGAGAGAATTAGAAAAACTGCTCAAAAACCTTGACTCTGTAATTGCAGAGATCAAAGAAATTGACTGCAAGGACAAGAAAAAAGTCAAGGCCGCCGTCCTCACTGGGGACAAAATCAACAAGGTGTCTGCCAAGGCACTTATGGGCAAGATGCCAGACACCCCTAAAAAAGAATTGAGAGTCTTCTTGATGTTAAAAAAACTGTGGTTGAGGGCCTCCAGTTTAATTCATTTTCCCTCTCTGCGCCGTCTGTCTGGGTTGACAACCCTGAGATGTATGCACATCCCAAGCAGAAAAGTGTTCCAGGAAAGAGGATACTGAATTGCCAGCACAATTGCTTGCACCAAGAATAGCTAAGCCTGCTGAAGCCGCCAGCAAGCAAGAAAAACAAGAAGGTAACCTAATAAAAAATTAATAAAATTTCAAAATATTTACCTTATTTTAGAAAACATAGACAGCAAAATCTGCCAAAACTTGGTCACCTTTGTCCCTGCCATGTTCTACGCCAACTACGCCAATCATGTGACAAGGCAGCTGTTTCTGTCTCCCCTATCTTGCAGGAGCTGGAGGACTTCATCCACAGGTCCTTTCTGATGTTGCAGGAGGCATTGGCTGAGCTGAAACATGGGGAAGGAGCATCTGAGTGGGCAGTTACTGACTACAAGGATGCCCAACTGGTCTTCCTGGACCCAGTATCCCTCAGTGGAGATTACTGTGTAAACTCCATTGAGCTTGTTTGGGAAGTCCTGGTGACACTCCCATTCAAGAACATACTGGAGATGGGCTGGGCCCATGAGGCTGCTTGCTTCTGCTTCCCAGTGGAGCACATGCTCTCTTACCTGCTGGAGAACTTTGAGCACACAGTTGGAAAATTTGCTGTTGCAGATGCAACAGCTGTCAAGAAAACCAAAATCCTCCTTGCTGACTTTGGGCTGGCCTGGAGCGCTGACAAGACAGGGGTCCCTGTGGCCATGGAGCTGACCTTTTCAAAGACAAAGCATGAGAAGAAGATCAGCACAGTATACAACAAACTTTGTGAGTTTACTGAAGCCTTTTCTGGGCAAAGGCTTCACCTCGTGATTTACCTGGGATATCTTTTCTTCTTTGGGATGGTCACCAGTGTAGAGGACCTGGACAGGGTCCTTCTCAGGATCAAAGAGGCCAGGCTCTCCCTGGATGAGAAGAAGGTCCCCCCAGGATACAACTCAGTGGACCACATTATCCAGGACGCCCAGATCCTGGCTGGAATTTACGGGTTTTTGGCCCTGCCTGAAAAGCTGCTGCTTCACTCCCACCTGATCCTACTGCCTTTCACCAGCAGGAAGGAGCATTTTAACCAGGGTGTATCCACTGTCTATGGTCTGGCAGTGGAGGTTGTGCGCCACCTCCATTGCCAGGTGGCTACATACCAAAGAACCTACTACAGGTGCACTCAATACAAATCTATTTCTTTAAATTAAGCTACACTTTTAATTTTTCTTTTAAAATAACTAATTTTTCTAATTCTTTTTTATCAAACAAGTTTTATATAAAAATCCTGGAGAATGTCATCATATAATCATAAATATATTTACTTTAATAAAATTTACTTCTACCGTGTACACTTTACATTTAATTTTTTTAATTCCATCTTTATATTTATTTGATAAGAGTGATATAAAAATATACACATAATCAAGTATCAATGTCAGAGACCCACTTGAGAGGGAACAAGTTCCCAATCTGGTGAGCCAAAGCCCCTACATTAATTCCTGCAATGACCAAACCAATGGGAACCGTGACCATAGCTAGATGTCCAAAATGACCCAGATAGTCAAATCTTCCCATCATAGAACTGAAGTAGCCCAACAGGTAATACCCTACCAGGTATGTCAACAAGTAGAATGACGTATCAGGCCAAACCAGCAAAGGTTCAATGGGAGAAGAAGAAGGGGAAGCACGACCATAGTTAAACTTTCTGCCCCAGTGGCCTGAGGGATACTTGAAGCAACCATGGGCCAGGGACTCCTTCTGGTGAGAGTCATCTGGAGAGGAATTGTGCCAGTCTGTAGTTGGATTAGTATTTTCCAAAGTCAACACCACAGATAGAAAAGATGCTAGAAACCAGAATAGGAAGAAATTTCCCTGCATGGCTTCAAGAAAGGGATTTAAAGGTAATTGTAATCAAAGGCAATACAATAAAAGTCTTTATTGTTGGAACAAGTGAAAATGATAAGGATGACTCACTTAAATACCCTTAAATTGAGGCTTAATTTAAGTGGTTCAGAGGTATTTCCATGAAACTTAATGTCAGAAATAATACCTGGTTCATATGCAGATCAAACTGGAGCTTAATAAAATAGACTGCAAAATAGTGAAGGGAGAGGTGCAAGGAATAAGCTACTATCCTGATCATAATTAAGCGGACTGGTTGCATAAAATCAATGAAGATTAATAACAGAGTTGACCCAAAAGGTGGTTTAAGTGGGTCCCAAGGTGCCAAGCATAGCTTGTGTAGCCAATCAGAAGTGCAGCAGCAAGTGACATTGTCTTTTAAACTACTAGTCTTTTTAAAGTTGTTTTGAAGTTCAAAAGCTAAAACCAATTGAATAGGTTCAGAATAAATAGATAATTTATCTTAACTATTGGATTTTAAACTAATGTTCTTCTTGTCCTTAGGGTTCCAGTTTTGATCCCCGTTGTGCTCAATTCTAGATAATACATTGGCATATAACTCTTGGTTGCCAGTCTCCCTTGTGCTCATATTTTGGAAAGAGCTCCCCAAATAATTGATGGAATCAGGAAGTAAATTCCCTGACAATCAAGTCTTTGGGATAGCCTCAGATGCCATTTTAAAATAATGTAATATAAAATAAATACATTACAAACCTTCATTGATGGTCCTGCTGAATGTGATTGTGGGTTTATAAGCTTCTAAATATAAAATGATAATTATAAATTCTAAATAGTAAATTAGATAATATAAAATAGTTGGGATTGTTGAGCCCTTTAGTTTATTGGCTGTTTGGCAAGGCATTTGGGGATGAACAAATCAGCATTGTCAGGGACCCACTTTAAGGAGAACAAGCCCCCAATTTGGTGAGCCAAGGCCCCTAAATTAAGCCCTGCAATGGCAGAACCAATAGACACAGTGACCATGGCAAGATGGCCTAAGTGACCCAAGTATGCAAACCTTCCCATCCAGGAGCTGAAACGGCCTAAAAGGTAATATCCTACTATGTACGTCAAAAGATAGAAGGAAGCGTGAGGCCGTACCAACAAGGGTTCAATAGGTGGAGGAGTAGAATGGTGACTGTAGTGGAACTTTCCTCCCCAATGACCAGAAGAATATTTGAACCACACATTGGCCAAAGACTCCTTATTGTGGGCATCATTGGGAGATGATTTTTGATGGTTGATAGTGGGGGTGGGATTCTAAAGACCTTTTACTGTTGTAAAAGGGAGACTAGAAACCATAGCAGGAAATAAATTCCCTTTATGGTTTCAAATGATGTTACTAAGAAATAGATGTGGCAAGATAGGAAAAGAAATATTCTTTATTGTTGGAACAATTGAAATGAATAAAAGCTGGGCCCTTAAATAACCTTAAAATCAAGGCTGAAGGATATGAGTGGAGTTTTGGAAATGAGGGAATTTACATGAGGATATCATTTATGGCATACCTGTTTAAAGTGGAATATACCTTTTAATTTAAAAATTGTAGTCCATATTTGTTGAAAAAGAAGGAGCCACAAAGATGCCATTAGGTTATTTTTAATTAAGCGGGTTAAGATCAGAAGATCTATTATCTTCATATGCAGAGCCTTGTCCATAAACATAGAGAGCAGGTTGTTGATCAAACAGTTGGCGTGAAGCAGCCAATCAGAGCAAGAGCAGTAAGTGACGTTATCAGTTCTATTATTAACCTTTTTGCTTTTGAAGTGCTTTTTGAGTTTGAATTCAAATTAAATAGACAGATAATAAAAAGGTAAAATAAAATAGTTGGCTGTCTTTGAGTTAATGTTGTCTTCATGTCTAGAGTCCTGGGTTCAATTCTTGTTCCAAAAAGGTTTGAGAGGACACATAGAGTTAAACCTATTGTTGTTTTGTACCTTTGTGTTGATAACTATCAACCATTCATTCATATTTAACAGGGAGTCAGGAAAAGAATTCCTGACAAGCGTGGCCATAGAATTTGGCCACAGTCTCAGCTGGGAGGGTGTGGATCCCAGCCTGCAGCAAATCAAAGAGGTCCTCGGTCCCAGTTGGGGTCCCTTGCTTGACAACTTGTTTGAGCCACCCAAAAACTTCCTCAATGGGATTTAGGAAGGGCAAATAGGCAGGGAGGAAGAGAAGGCGCAAATTTGCTGTGGCCAATTGCTGGGGGCCCACTTCAATGCTGGTGTCAATTGATGGAAATTCAGCAAGAATATCTGTCACCTTGTGGAGACTGACATTGTCCAGTACTATTACATTGGTGAAGCCTGGGCTTGTGCGCCTCAGGTGCTCCTGGACCAATTGGAGGAAAGATAAGAAGGTCCTTCTATTGTGAGAACCCAATATCATTTGATACAGCTCAATCTCTTTTGGACCAAGGAGAGCCATCATTGAATAGGCTGTGGCGCGGACTGCAGCACTAAGCTACCCTGTCATTGGAGCCTTTTGGGACATACCCATACCCATTGTGCATTGACAAGGCAAATGCTGATTTGTCAATATAGTAAAATTTGACTGTCCCCTTGGCTTTGAGGGCAGTGTACGCCTCTGCATATTTTTTCTGGGCATCAATGTTAAAAGGACTTTTTCTATTTTAGGGGGATACCCCAAGTTTTTTCCAGGAAAATTGCAGACCCTTTACCAAATGATAATAAAAGGAAATTGAGGCCTCCGCCCCAAAAGTAGATTTAACCATCAACTGTATATTTTCTAGTTCAAGATGGCAGTCCTGGGTTATCCACTGGCGGATTTCCCATTTGTGCTTCTTGGTGAGCATGGTGGACACACACAGGGATTTCTCTACGTCAAGGACATGGCCAGTATTGATGAATTTGTTGAAGGTCTTGGAGGCGTACTTGGGATCCATCCCAACAAGAGCCGTGGCCGCCTTGTAGTTACCAGATTCCCACATAAGCTTGAGCAGGATGATGTGTTTGATATCAGGGATGCGCTTCTGAGCGGGCTTTGTGGGAGTTGGTGAATCTAGATCCTGATTGGTGACAGGCTTGCAAGGCATGGGCACCTTGTTGTAGAAGGCTGCAACCTTCTTTAGAACCAGCTGTCCCTCCGTAGTTCTGTAGAACTTGGGCTTGTTGTTGTCTTCTTGGTTGCCATCACTGACATAAGGCTCATAGCTAGTGTCAAGTACAGGCTTAACCTTATCCAGCATGGCTGATGGGACCAACTCTTGGAGGTACACAGTGTCAAACACATACAAAGTAAATTCTACCTCCTTGTTTCTAACTGTTTTGGTAGTGGTGGCCTTGGATGGCTTCCAGGTCAGATTGGGGACCCAAGGGTTGATGCTCTGCACCCTAGCATCTTGTGCTCCTTGAACCAGCTGTGTCAGTGCAGCGTCACTATTAATCTCTCCTCTGTCTCCCTCCTGAGTAGGCAATTGGGTTGCACTAACTCTTTTCTTTGACCTGCAGGGGCAACTGCAACTCACTGTAGCGCACAACGGGTGCAATTTCACTCTGTTGTTGTGTTCCTTCTATTTTGAAAATTCAATAAAATACTAAATAAGTTTCAATTAAGTCACTCCTTACTTTTAATTTTTACTTTTATCTGAATACAGATATTTAATCAGAGTTTTTCCCACCCAATATCCTGATTATAGATTTTTTATTTCTTAATTTTTGGTTTTTGGTTTTACAACGCCCATTTTAGAATACCCAAAATAATTCCACCCTTTTTCCCAGATTTTACGCCAATTTAAGCACCCAACACAATTATTTTAAAAGTTATATTTCAGATTGTGTATCCTATTTTAGATACCTTGATACCATTCTTGATTACATTCCATTGCACACAACATTTGAGTTGTTTTGTTTACATAGTGAGTTGCTATTGTGTTTTGTTTTTGGATTTAGTTTTGATTCACTGTGCTTGGGTGTATTTTGTCACCAATTCACATATTAAACATATGTACACCAAAGGTCAACTCATACCATTTTTTTGTGAATCCTTGTATTTTGGATTGTATTTTTAATAGTCTTGCTTGGCACATGAGCAATCCATTGCTGTGTTGACCCATTTTCCCATTAACGCCAAAAATCCCTGTTAACAGAGTGTATATTTTAACCTGATAGTTGGAATTTGCTTAAATCTGAAATCATTTTATTTAAATCTGAGGTATTTTCAGTTGTTACCATAGCTTTTAAAACTACTGTATGTAAAAAACATAGTAATTTTGATTTTTTTGCTTGACTCCAAGAAACTTGATAGTGAGAATTCAGCTTTTTTCACTCAACAGTGAGAATCAGGGTTTTTTCATCTGATCAACAGTGCCAAACTTGACACTTTACTAAGTTTTTAATGTTATACCCCCAATGAGAAATTCCACATAATAATTTTTTTGCAATTATAATCTACTAATCTCCCTGCTACTCCCCATAAAACTTTTGTACTTTTTTTATTTTTAATTATACTTTTTCATCAATTTAGCCCTAAGATGTTATTCTGAACCTAACATCTTTGATGATTCATCACATATCACTTATTTTCTATGTTTTAACCTTTAGATCTATACTTAAAGCGTTTTTATTTTTATTTTATTTACTTTTTTATGTTTTTTCCTTGATAAATAAACTTTATTTACATACTTTTTACTTAAAATTTTGCTTTGCTTTACCTCTTTGTGTTTAATATATCTTTTCAGTTATTTTATTTTTAATTCTAAACTTTTCTTTAGTCAAGATCAAACAAGAACAACAAGCCTTTCAAGTGTCAAGCCTCAAAGGGCTCCAAGGACCCTGCAATCACCCCCAAGCATGCCAAGAAGCCTGAAAAGGCAAAGTCTCCCACTCCATCTCCACCACTCCATCTTCTCCCACCCCTTCTCTTCCCACCTCTCCCCCTCCACCCTCATCTTCCCTGCTCTTCACCTTCCCCTCACCACTCATCACCCAATAAATCTGACAATGATCTCACTGATCACTCATTTACAAGTCAGAGGCCAGCTCTGAGCCCACAAAGGAACGTCACACCAAGAAAGAAAAGTACTGCAATGTAGGTTATGGTGTTGGTTATAGTTTAACTCAAATTACAACCATGGTATACTTTCACCCTTAACTAAGCACCAATAAATTCTAACCTAGTGTAAAGTAACTTTTATATAGTTCTAAATAATCCTTTATTATTAATAACAAGGGAAGAGTTATATAGGGATTAGGAAATAATGGTTAGCCACCAATCTTCTGATTGTGCCTCCAATATTGGATTGTTTTGCCATTCAGCCCATCATCCTCTATAATTGATGATGGGCTATTTAATCCTCTGAAGATTGTAACCCATTGATCTACTGAACTAGTTGTACATCCACACAACAGGTCTACTTGGAACATTGTACTAGAGTCTAATCAATAGCATATTTCAATGACGTCAGTAATGGCTAGTTTACACTAACCACCTTAAAAATTGCCCCCACTAAACTAGACATTACGGCAGCGCAGCTTTCTCTCCTCATCATGTTTAACCATCCAAAACAAGTAAAGAAACCAGTAGTATGGTATACCAATCAATCACAACAGAGAGTAACATCCATCTGTGCTAGTACTAAAGGAGCAAGCCCAAAGAAGCCAGCATGCCCATCACCCATACTAGAACCCAAATAAAAGGTTAACTTTGACAAGTTACTAGGCAGAGAAATTGACATAGCTCTTCTAAGCTCCTCAAAAAGTGCATACCAGCCAAGACACCTTTAAATACAGTCATGGGCTTGTCCACCATAACTCCAAAAAGAACTTTGAAGCCGACTCCACAACCTATTCAAGCAATCCTTTTTATTCCTAGAACTCTGACCACAAAACTCCTATACCTGAATGTAAAGAACGTCTCTGACGCCACTGCTACAATCCAAGAGATACCAGCAAGGGCAGTACGTGGATTTGGACCTGCATGTCCACTGGGTTTATTCCATTCCAGTGCTGTAGCTGTGTAGTTCTTTTGCAATGTGGTCTGTCTTAATGCTTGTTCTAGAGCATCTATACATGATCTCCACACAGAAGCTTGAAGTCATAAACACTGTTCACTAGTGTGTTCCATTTCTTAAACTGTTGTCCTACTCAGAGATCCAGCTTGGTCAACTCAGTTTTGATGGTATATATCTATTTTCTGATCAACAGTCTTGTAATCTAGAGCTGTTGAATGCCATCTTTGTTGCTTTGATGAACCCTAAATCAGCTGTGGGACCAGTACCTCTATGGCATGGCTCAGACAGTCAAAAATATCATCTTCACAGAGCCATGAGTGCTACACTGGACCTGCTAGGCTATGAAGATGCAGGAAGCTGACAATCAATGAAACTAGTAGGAAATCTTGTCCTGTGTAATTCAAAGTCTGTATACCACCAACGTCTTCACTGTATGCCTGGATATCTCAAATGGTTACTCAGTAGGATGTATTCCGTGGGTAGCAAAACACCAGAAGAGTATGCTCAGCTGGAAAGCCTACTATGAGAGTGTATCCTCCTAGGAATTGCATTCCCATATTCCATAGGAATAAAATTGCATCCAGTATCATACCAGTTGATCCAACCACATTCCTTCTGTATGGCTTCTGCTGGCTACCTTCTGTGTGGCTTATATATTCTGCACCTGCACAAATCCTCCTCCAAATTTGTCTAGCATTAGAAGAAATTGCACCTTAATAAAGTGTTATAACATAAATATTTTCCCTTTTTCCCCTTATATGTGTTGTCTTCCTTCTTGTTGCAAATAGGGTAACAACTCATGGATTCCTTCCATTAGGCTTTTATTTTTCTGTGTCATTACCCATAAGGGGAATTATTCTTGATCACTAGGAGCCTTGTGCATATATTGCACATGGACTTGAGTGATCACCTGTTCAGTTTCAAGATCCTTAAGGGTGTGTTATAACTGTGCTGTTTTAGCAGAGTTACAAGGGGGAAAATATTTGGAAACTAGATAATATTCTTTAGTGAGAGATAATGATTATATAGTTATTATGAATTGTGGATAGCAGGAACATGATAGCGTTGATCACACTGTGGGATGTTGAAGGGGGTGGCTTGATAATTTTAATGAGTCAAGCGGCAAAACAAGTTACCCACCAGGGAGGATCAGCTTCTGTTCACATTTTTAGATTTTGAAATCCAAGCCACCTTTATAACTTGGCTTTGGGTGACTGGATAATCAGATTGCAGGTCACAAACCCACTTACTTGGAACCTTGCTGGTGGGTTGAGCCTACTGTTTCAACACACACCCTCCCCCAGCTGAAGGCTGGCCTCCTCTGGGGGCAGGTTTTCAGGGAGGTTGTTGGGAGCCTGGGCACCATACTGAACTAGCTGTTGTTTGGTGGCAGGTAAGACAGTCTCTTGTTGCTTTTGTCTTGCTTTGCAGGGCCTGAGGCAATCATGGTGGAGGACTTTGTCCTGTTTTTGTTTTCTGAGCCCTTGCACAAGGTAAGTGTTGTTTTTGTTTACCTTTAGGATGATGGCAGGGCCAACTTTTTCCGGCTTTAATTTACTTTTGTCAATATTCATGACCCAAACCTTGTCACCAACCTCATGTCTGTCTTGCATGGGGATAAAGGTCTTTTGTAGATGCTTTCTTCTTTTTCTGAATGATTTCTATTGGCCTGTATGACCTGGGGATTGGAGCAGGGTGGAACCTTGTCTGACATCTCCAGCTTAGGTCCTGAGAGCACCTGGATGATATTGGGTTGTGTTCCATAAACTAGCTTGAAGGGGCTTTTGCAGATGGATATGTTCACACGGGTCTGGCATACAAGTAATGCAAATGGTAGCTACTTGTACCAGTCCTCAGGTCTCCTGGCGGTGAGCTTGGCCAAGGCTTGCACAAGGCTGCCATTTAGCTGCTCCATGCGTCCATTGGCCTGTGGGTGGTATGATGTTGTTACAGTGTGTTTGACCCCATTTTTTGCAAGGTATACATTAGTGGTTTTGGAGGTCAATTCTTTGCCTCCATCAGTTATCAGGAGTTCTGGCTTTCCAAACTTGCTGATTATCTCTTTGCCACTGAATTGTCATACGTTGTTGCCAGTATGTGTCTTAACTGCTTGTGCCATGGGCCATTGTGTGGCAAAGTCTATTACGGTAATGACATATTTCTTGTCATTATGTTTCCCTGGGTCTAGGGCCCACACCTTGAATGGCTGTTGTGTACAAATATTAAATACTGATTTAGGTGGGGTTTTGCTTTTTGCAAGTTTTTTTGCATAAATTTACATTGGTCCAAGACTTTCTGGATATCCCGGTATAAGGTTGGCCACCATGCTTTGTGTTTACAGGAATTTGTAGAGGTTGCAGCGTTTTTGTATGTCCTAGGTCTTTGTGGTAGCGTAGGATTGTATCAACTTGCTGATTTGTGGGAATATATGGGATGTTTGTTCTGTTGGACATTTTTTGGGTATAGGGTTCCATATATGTTGGCAAATAAGTACTTGTTCTTAATGACAGTTTCTTTTGTTATGTCTGTGGTGCCAGGGGGAAACCTTTGTCCTTTATCCAGAGCACCAGGAGAGGACAGTCTTGGTTGATCCCATTTTTGCCTCTTGTGGCTCTGAGGTATAGGCGTGAAAGCGCATCTGCCATGGCAAGCTCTGGGCCAGGCTTATATTGTATGAGCATGTTGAATCTCTCCAGAAGCTCCATCCAGCAGGCTTGACAGCAGGATGAGTTTTCTTGGACTTTGAAGTAGATGAGCCACTTGTGGTCTGTCAAGGCTGTGAACTCCTCTTGTTGTTCTAGATAGCAACACTGTTTGACCAGGCAGTGCACAATTGCCAACAACTCTTTGTCATGTATAGGGTATTGGCTCTTGCCATATGTCAATTTACGTGATTCATAGGCTACAGGCAGGAAGTTGCTGTTGTTATTTTTGATTTATAGTACTCCCCCAATGGATGCATCCAAGGCGTCTGTCTCCATTTGGTACTAAATCATGTTTAGGATATTGTAGGATGGGTGCTGTGGTGAGTTTCTCTTTGAGGCGTCTGAAGCAAAGTTCACATTGGGGGGTCCATACAAACTTGGATTTGGCGCCAGTTATGGCGGACAGGGGTGCAGTCAGGACACTGCAGTTGGGTATGAATTGTTGTATGTAGGCAACCATCCCCAAGAACATGCAGAGTTCTGACTTGTCTTTGGGCAGTGGAATTTTGAAAATGGCCTGGATTTTCTGTCTGCCAGGTTTAATGCCATCTTTCAAAACTATGTGTCCCAAGAAGGGCAGCTGCTTGCGGAAGAACTGGCACTTGGAGGGCTTGGCTAGCAGCTTGTGTTGTGCTAGGATGGCAAAGACTGCCTCCAGGTCCTTGTGATGCTGTTCCACCAAGGGACTGTAAACAATGATGTTGTCCAGGTATACTAGGGCATGCTTGTCAATGTGGGGGGCAAACACCTTGTTCATGAAGGTCACAAAGGTTGACAGGGTGTTTTTCATACCAAATTTGAGTACCACACACTTATAAAAACCATATTTAGTGTGGAAGGCTGTTTTGGGAATGTCTCCTTCCTTGATACAGATCTGGTTATAGCCTGCAGTCAGGTCAATTTTGGAGAAGACTTTGGCGTCACCCAAGGCATCAAAAAGGTTGTCAATGAGTGGTAGTGGGTAACAATTCTTGATAGTAACTTTGTTTAGGGCCCAATAATCCGTGACTAGGCGCAGGGTACCATCTTTCTTTGCTACAAAGAATACAGCAGCACTAAAAGGAGACTGTGAGGGGCGGATAAGTCATTTCTCCAATGCCTCCTTGAGATAAGCACGTAGGGTGTTATCCTATGTTTGGGGTAAAGCCAATAGATGAGCTGCGCCTTAGGTACAGCTCCCTTGAGTTGGATGGAGTGTTAGCTGTATTTCTCTGGCAGCAGCCCAGGTAGGGCCTCTTTGAAGATTTCTGGGTGAGAGGCTACAATTTCACAATCCTGAGGGTTGCTGCTGTTCTGGTGATCCTTGAAATGTATGATCTTGTACTGACAAGAGTCCCAGTCAATCACCTTGAGATTCTCCTTTTCATCTAGGGTCTTTGAGATGTGTACAAAGACTTGGTTGCACAGGAGCTGGTCTACTGAGTCAGGGTAGATCTGGTGATTAATGCCTTCACGTTTGATGGTCAGTACAGAGGTTGCCCAGTCTGCGTGGGGGTTGTTCTTTTGCAGCCAGTCCAGTCCCAGTACAATGTCAAATTTGGGAAAGTCAATGACAGGGCCTTGAATAGTGGAGTTTAGGTTCTCCAGCATGACAGAGAAGAGGTGCAGTTTCCTGTGTCACAGGCAATGTGATCTTCATCTGCTAAAACCACATTTTTAATCTGCAAAGGATTAGTGGCTAACTTGAACTTGTCTACAAAGCTGCTGTTAACTAGGGTTTGATATGCGCCCAAGTCAAGGAGTGCTGAACCTGTGTAACTGCAAAAGCAGAAAGGGTAAGACATCAGTTTATTTGGATGTCTGGTAATGGTGTAAAGTACTGGGTCTTCTGAGGGTACTTGTATCATTTGGCATTGGTCCACGTCCCTGGGTTGGTACTCATTGTTAGGAAAGTCAGGAATTGTGCAGGGAGAGCTTGGCTTGCTTAGTGCTCTCTTGGGTGTTTCCCTTGTCTTGGTCATCTTGTGTGGCACTGATATGGAAATTGGTTTTGTTTGACTGGTTGTTGTTCTCATTCCCATGTCCATTTGAGCCTGCAGGCTTGTGACTTGCATTGCTGTTGTTGTTCCCAGGGGGTGGTTGGTTAGAACACCCAGCTGGGTGAGAATCTTTGGGTTGCTCTCTCTTTCCTGTTTGTGCCTGTGGAGAGCGCTGGACATTTGTTCTGCTTTCTCTGCCTCACAATATAGGCTTTGCAAGTTGGTTACTTGGTCCAGGTTTACATGTCTCATTACATGTGACTTGAGCGTGTTGTAGTACATGAGATGAGTAGCTGTGGTGTCAAAGGCTATGTTCAGAGGGGGCACATAGCTGGAGTTCCTTGTAAGCGTGGGTGAGCTCCTTCACTGTGCCAGTCTGGGTCAAGTTCTTCACTTGGAAGATGATCATGAGTGTGGTATCCTTCAGCACAAATCTTGCCAAGAAGTCTTGCTTGAAGGTGTCCCAATTCTTCTTAGTGTGTTCTTTGTGCCACTTGTTGCACCAGGTGCCAGTGTTGTGAGTCAATTGGATGGAGATTTCTGCAATCCAAAACTATTGCAGGCATTCCATTTGGGCCAGCTTGCTTTGGGCAGACTGGATCCATGCTGCGGTGTTATTTTTGTTGGCTCCAGCAAAAGGTTCCAGGGCAGTGCTTCAAAGTCTTTGTGCAATGTAGGCAGGCATGGTACTTTTTGTCAGTTGCTTGAGGAATGGTGGCAGGAGTTTGGAAAAAAACCTTGTGCAGACAGGGTGTTGAAGGCGGAAAGCGGGATCAACATGTTCTGGTACAGGACAAAGCCATCGGGTATTTTGGTACCAGGTGTCAGGGCCCAGAAAGCCCTGGATAATCAGCTACCCTTCTTTAGAGGCAAAAAAAACCCACAGCTTGAGAACCCCTACCAAGTATCTCCCAGAGCAAGAAAAACCCCCTTTCAACTAACAAAATGGCCCAGGATTTGAGAGGCACACAAGCCTCAAATCCCTGGCTTTGATTTTATTATCAAATTTGGGCCTCTCAACTATTGGGAAATGGTACATTGGGAGCGCAATTGTTTGATCACACAATTGGGCACTCAATCACTTGCAGGATCTATAAATAACTGTGGCACCTTGGCATGCTGCAGTTCAAGAAAGTTTCATGTTATACCAACCAATGAGCACCCACTCCCTGGTCCAAGTACACAAATTCCAATGAAAATTGTAAGTTTAGCTGCAATTGATGCCATCAGTTCTCTGGTTGCACTAAAAGCCTCAAAATTATCAGTAAGTATAAATAGTGAGGAGGAGAAGCCCTCCTCACTGTTGACATCTTAATAAAGCAAGTTTATGCCCAGAAATCATTATCTTATTTCAGGAATTGTCTATTTTTGCTCCATTTTAATTATTTTATTTGCATCTATTTGGGAATCCACAACACAATACAAACTTGCCTATCCATATCCTCCTGGCTACACTCCTGCTACCTCATTCAATCCACCTTGCGCTTTTGACGTGGATTATTACCACCCTCATCATCTGAATTTCCTGCCTAAAATGAAGGAGATTTCTGCTGCTCCCACCCAGGACTTCAGTAAGTTGGGGTTTGTCTACATCACAGTATTGGGGCTGGCCAACCAGGTCATGCCCCATACTGGGAGTTGGTGCCCCCTAGCTACTGCAGTTAACTATCTGGTTTTTATTGCTCCTATTGTGTACATAGCCTTCCAGGCCCAGCCTGCCTCCCCTGTGGGAGTCCAGTCAGACTCTGGTATGGGCTGTGACACCAGGTGCGTACAGAGTCCAGTCTAGCAGGAGGCCAGACATGATTCTATCAAGGAATTGTTGACTGCAGCAATTACAGACAACAGGCAGAATTTTGCAAGGTAAGGTAAGATGGGAAACCTACCTGTGCTACCAATGTTGTAACTGTGCTGTTTTAGCAGAGTTATAAGGGGAAAATATTTGGAAACTGGATATTATTATTTATTAAGAGATAATGATTATATAGTTATTATGAATTGTGGATAACAGGAACATGATAGTGTTGATCACACTGTGGTATGTTGAAGGGGTTAGCTTGATCCTTGTAATGAGTCAAGCGCCAAAACAAGTTACCTACCAGGGAGGATCAGCTTCTGTTCACGTTATTGTATTTGGAAATCCAAGTCGCCTTCCTAACTTGGCTTTGGGTGACTGGATAATTGGATTGCAGGTCACAAACCTGCTCACTCAGAACCTTGCTGGCGGGTTGAGCCTGCTGTTTTGAAAGGTTTAGCTATCTACTCCCACTTTCTGGACAACTTTAACCAGGCCTTGTTGTAATGAGGCAAGTTTGCTTTTGCAACTGTACCCTTGGTTACTGTAGAAGTATACCATGCTCCCTATCTCATACTTGGGAAGGGAAGGACGTGTCTTTATTGTGTGATCCATGTCCTTCTATTTAGTAGCCAGATTGGTAAATTAAGCTTTTCAGCTTTAATTTGATAAATGGTCTGGGATAGTCTCTTCAAATATGCATCAGGTGAAAGAGAATCACCAGATTAACTAGGCTATACAGATGAGGTGGAAGACTAGGCTGTTGTCCATACAGAAGCTGGAAGGGATTTTTCCCAGTGGCTCTGTGAAATCCAATATCATACGCAAAGGTAGCTGCTGGAAGATATGTATCCTGTTCAGTTTCATGCTGATGGCTTATCTTACTTAGAATCTGAACTAGACTCATGTTAGTTCTCTCTACCATTCTGCTTGTCTGAGGATGATATGGTGTTGACAGGGTACCGTAAATGCCCATTAGCTTTTTTAGCTGTGGTATCATGTAACTAGTGAAGTTGGAACTGTTATCTGTCAACAAAGTCTGAGGGCAGCCATGCTTGTAGAGAATGTTCTCAAGTATGAACTTGGCTGTGGTTAGGGCAGACTGATTTTGAATAGCCTTAGTCTCAACCCACTTGGTCAGTTAGTTTGTGGCCACTATCACCAATTTACTCTTGCTTGTTGTGATGGGAAATGGTTCAACTACATCAATTGCAACTATGTGGAATGTGAAACCAGGTTGGATCAATTGAGGCTGATAGAGCAAGACTTTGGGTTGCTCTATATTATAATCCTGGCATGCAGCCAACGTCTCTGCTACGTCAAAATGCATTCCTTCCCAGTACCAATGTTGTTTTAGGAGATTCAGCGTCTTCTGAATACCACTGTGACCTACAGTGCAATGTGCTGACACCACTGCATCAGTATTTAAGGATGGTTGGATATAGGGTCTCAACTTTGGAAAGAGGAGATTTGGTAGGTTTGCTGTTAGGGAAGAGAGTATTGATTCCTTGTATGAGGACTAAGGATGTCAATACACAATTGTTAACTTCAATATACCTTTAGCTTAACTAGGTAGATCAAAACACAGTCTTCACTATCTTAAACACAGATAAACCCTTAAGAAAGGATATACTTGAAGAAAGCAAGAGTTGAATCTTTATTGTTATTAGAAAAATATTCTTTTATAGGATTGTTATTGCATGGGTAATTGACCCAAGAATCCTAGAGGCCGGACCAGCCTAAATTCTTGGGCTTTACTGAAAAGTGTTTCCCAAAAGGCATCTTGCCCAATGCTCCATTGCAGATTTGTCATTAATGCATCCTTTCTGCTCCTGACCTTATCCCAAGACGAGTGTGATGCCAGCTCTAATGCTGAGCCGCTATCATGGCATTCTTCCTGAAAGCCAGTCCATCCATCCCATGTCCTATGGGTGGGATCTACTCTATTGCAGAGTATAATAAAATAATATATGAAAAATATATAAAGGGGTTTTAGGGGTTCAACCCCAGCTAATTTAGGCAGAATTGGGTTAAACCATAGACTAACCACTATTGTGGTTATGATAATTGAGATAAGCACCTGAAAGTGCATTAATTGCCAAGTTTACAGCTTCTATGGAGCACTTGGATATTTTTGGGTTGTGCCGCTGCACCCCTGGATTGATCAAAGGTGGATACTTGATTTGGGTTAGATTGAGGGCAGATTGGTCTAATATTTTTGGGTCATTAAAGATCATTCTTAATTCTTAGAACTTTTGGCCTTAGTGCCACCAAATATTGCCAGGACATCAGCTTCTGAGTCAAACATCAATTTATTCTGAGTATCTTCCAGATTCCAATCAATAAGATTGATGGCTGAATTTTCAAGTCAAAAAAGCCAGGGATTTTACATAAGGCAGTCATTTCCCCTTATGAAGCTTTAGAAGCTGCTTGTCTTTAATGTGAGTATCCACTGCTAGAGTTTTCATAATTTTTTGAATCTTGAGTGGCTTCTCCCCCCACATAAAAGGCTTCAGCATAAACTTATTGTAAATTTTGTCTGCTGCTGAAGAAACCAAGGCTATGGTTGGAAGTTTCAGGATTGACAATTCTCCTCCTCTGAAAATCCAGGCCCAAGAGCGGGAATCAAACCCAGAACCTGGATTCCCCCAGGCTGCGGGGCCTATAGACCGTGGGACTGCCCTCCTGCATTTTTCTGGGGTTGAGCCTCCGCAAGCTGACGCTGAAGATGATGGCCCAACCAGTGAAACAGATCAAGTCAAGGAAATTAGTGCACTAAGTGGAATGCCAATCACAACACCTAATGGAGGCAACCAGGCAACAACTATTAGCTTCATGAGTTTGAAGTCTTTACCAGCAACCAATCAAGAGCCAACCCAAGGAAGAGGCACCGGCCCGCAACCTGGCCCCATGACCATAACGCTAGAGCAAGATAATCAAGTAGCTAAATTGGGAGTTCAACCAATTAAAGAACTCCCAGGCTAAGCGCTGTTTTGCTGCCTTTAGACCCAAGTCCCTGATTCCCCCGGCCCTGCCTTTCCCAATGCCCTAATGACCCCCCAACATAAAATGTTAAGTTTAGAGGTGGGGTGCTATATAGACCCAAGGACCCCGTGCTCCAAACTTATTGCCATTTTAAATAAAGTTTATGTTACTTTGGCTCATACAGCTATTACCAAGTTTTGTATTTGCCATCTATAAGTTAAGTTCAAGGTCCCCCGGCCCTCCTGCCCCTCCACCCACAGTTTTCTGTCCACCTGGTGCTCCCTTTGGTCCTGTTCATTTAAATGATTACCCATTAAAGCCTGAATATAAGGATTACACACCAGAGAAAATCATCAAACTTGACCATTAGCCCGCATCCAATCCGCTGTCAGATACAACCGCCAAGGCCTGTAGATTTTCTCTACCCCCAAGTTATTTAGAGGAAAATTCAACTACCTTCCGGCCTATAACATTTATAATGGAACCACCTGTAACACCCAAACCAATGCCAGCCTCTTCCCCCGGCCTGCTAACCAATCATACCAGCAAGCTTTTTGGTATAGTGTACATCACCCTCACTGGGGTGGTGGACACCATTGTACCGGCTGCCGGCCTGTGGTCTTGGTTAGGAAAGTCTGCTTCTTACCTCTTAAAGTTAGCCCCTCTCTTGTGGTGGGCCCTGCCTGCAAAAAACCTGGCCCAAGCTACCTCCAAAACTGGCAGGCAGGCCGCCTGAGAGTGGGTCCCTGAAATTATGGCAATCTTTTTAAAACCTGGTGCCCTGGGCCCCAAGATGTTGTTATTTATTGGGGCATCTTGTATGCTTTTGTTATTGGCAATCACTTATTACACCTATAAGATGACCATGAACCTGATCTCTTCTATGTGGAAGAGCACAAACCTGAACAAACCAAAAAGAATTGACACTGCCGCCACCAATACCAACAAGCCCTCCTCTCAAGTACAAAATGTGATTGTAAACCAGTCCCTCACCAAAGTAGAGATGCCCCAGATGGTGAAGCTCACGCTCAAGGAAGCCTGACGCGCTATTCCAGTCCTCCTCTTGCACTTCCAGACCAATGCACCCTCCTACGCCAGCAACACCAAGAAAATACTGGGGGTTGCTTCCATGCTCTCTGGGGACGCTCTGGACTGGTTTGACAAAGCCACAGCAGAAGACGTAGAGTTCTGTTTGGACTACGCCAAGTTTGAGGCAGAACTAATGGCAACTGGGGAGAATTGCAACACCAGATACTACGCCCTGAACTCCTTGCTAGAAATTTTCCAAGGCTCTTGACCCATCCAGGCTTATACTGACAATTTCCTTAAACTAAAGACCTGCACTCAACTTGAGGACAAATTGTCAGCCATCATCTTCCAAAAAGGAGTGAACCCAGCCATGAAGGACTTATTAAAGCACCACCCGCCCACACTTGGCTTAGAAGACCTGATTCCTTTGCGCAAAGGCCTCAGCATGAACCAAGAGAATGCCAGGCCCTCTCAGAACCGCCCATCCCAAACTGTCACATCCAACAGAGGGGGAATGACCCCTGAGGAACTCCAAAGACACTACAGAGAAGGTCTCTGTTTTCACTGCCACAAGGCAGGGCACTTGACCAGAGCCTGCCCAAAGGAAACCCCTGCTCCTATCTCATTGGCCTAAATAAACGCTTCTTCCTAGTCTTACAAGTTCATCCTATTATCTGTGAACATTGGGTGAACAACCCAAAAACTAAAGGCGTTCATTGACACTGGAGCAGATGAGAGCTTCATTGACGCAGACTTAGCCCAAGAACTAGGCCAGTCTGCCTCTGAGAACCGTCTACATATCATCTTGGGAAACAGCACCAAAGACACAGGATACAAATGTGAGCAATAACTACCCTTGATAATAGGAAACAACACCTACCCCTTGTCCCTCATCTTGCTGAACGGCCTACCGCACCCCCTCATCCTTGGAGATTCCTGGTCAGACAGGCATGGCCTCATCCTCAACTACCAAGAACAGAACGTCACCTTAGGTGATAAAGGTACCTGCAACATTGTTCCCTTCTGCACCAATCCTGAAGAACCTACCCAAAGGCTCATGACCATACAGATTGAACCAAGCGTGGGAGTTCTACCTACTTCCCTAGGGAAATGGGCCCATGTATTCAGCAAAGAGGCGGCCACTTGCCTCCCCAAACACCAAGTACAATCATGCTATTGACCTTCTGCCAGGCACCAAACCCAAAAACGGGCCCATTTATAGCTGCAACCACAAGGAGCAGTTGTCTCTCAAGGCGTACATTGAGGACATGATAAATAAAGGTCTCATCCGTGTGTCCAAGAGCCCTTGTTTGTCACCAATGCTGTTTGTGGGCAAGAAGGACAGAGGTATGCGCCTGTGTGTTAATTATCAGAAATTGAACAAGATCACCATAAAGAACCACTACCCTATACCTAACACTGACAACTTGTGCAATGTACTGACAGGCGCCTGGGTATACTCCAAGATTGACTTTAGAGATGCATTCAACCAAATCCAAATCAAAGAGGGTGACAAATACAAAACGGCGTTCAAGACCAGGTACGGACCCTACAAATACCTGGTGATGCCATTTGGACTATGCAACGCCCCTAGCACTTTCCAGTGCATGATAAACACAGTACTGGGCAAATACCTTGACCAGTTCTGCGTGGCCTACCTCAACAACATCCTCATCTATAGCAAGTCCCATGAGGAGCACTTGCTCCATCTAGACCTGATCCTGAGCAAACTCTCTCAAGCCAACTTACATGCAAAGCTCAAGAAGTGTGAGCTCTTCCAACCAGAAGTAGAGTTCCTGGGCTATGTAGTGAAAACTGGAGGGTTTGCAATGGCTCAGGATAAAGTGGACGCTGTGACTTCCTGGCCAACCCCCACGTGCCGGAAGGACGTCAGAAGTTTCCTGGGGCTAGCAAACTACTGCCGGGATTTCATCCAAAAAATTTCTCACATCACTCTGTCCCTGACCCGCCTGTGCTCTGACAAGGTCACCTTTTCCTGGACTCCAGAATGTGCCACCGCCTTTGAGACCCTGAAGCTTGCCTTCACCTCTGCCCCTGTTCTGGCCATGCCCAACCCATCCAAGCCATTTAAACTGGAAACCGACGTGTCCAACTTTGCGGTGGGTGGGGTCCTTTTTCAGGAAGGAGGGGATAGTATGCTACATCCTGTAGCATATTACTCCAATAAGATGCTGCCTGCGGAAGGAAACTACCTGATTTACAACAAAGAGATGCTAGCCATTATGAAGACCCTGAAACATTGGCGCCAATACCTCTGTGGTGCTGAATTCCCATTAAAGGTCCTGACAGACTACAAGAACTTGGTCTACTTCTTCAAACCACAACATCTTAACCAACGACAAGCAAGATGGGCTTTAGAACTGGCCAACTACACCATGACCATAGACTACAAACCAGGGAAAGTGACCGTAGTACCAGACGCCCTGAGTAGAAGATCTGACCTGGCACCCACTCACATGGAAACTTGCAACCACAACATGCAAGTACTCCTGGACCCAGCTAGCCTAGGTATTCACATGAAATTGATGAAGATCAGGGCCAGTAAACCAGAAGTGCTGAAGGCCCAATCACTTGACAAATTCACCAAAACCATGATTGCAGACCTTTCAAAATCACTGGATAGCCCCCACTACCAGAAAGGCTACTCATTGAAGGGAACAACACTAATGCTGCACAACATAATCTTTGTGTCAGAAGGAAGCATCAGGACCAATGTCCTGAGAGATTATCACAATTCTTAGATGACCGGACACCCAGGGAGACTCAAGACCCTCTGGAGCATTAGAAGGAACTTTGCCTGGCCAAAGATGGACTAAGAAGTAAGCGCGTACCTGAAAGGATGTGAGACCTGTGGACAAACCAAGCCCCGCAGAAACAAACCTGAAGGACTTCTAAGACCCTTGGACATACCCCATGGACCGTGAAGATCCATCTCCATTGACTACATTGTTGAACTGCCCCCATCCCTCTCCTTCAATACAATCCTAGTCATGGTAGACAGCTTTACCAAGATGGCATACTTTGTACCAATCACCACCCATTGTGCAGCTGCAGAGACTGCCCAAAACTTCCATGAATGCATACTCACCCAACACGGGACGCCATAGGAGATCATCACAGACAGAGGACCCTAATTCACGTCAAACTATTGGACACAAGTAATGAAAGACTTGGGAATCAAGCGGTGTGTATCTACCTCCTATCATCTGCAGACTGATGGCCAAATCAAAAGAGTGAACCAGATCCTTGAACAATACCTTTGATGCTATGCCAACTCCAACCAGGACAACTGGGCCAACATGATTCCCATGGCCCAGTTTGCATACAACAGTAAAGACCACGCCTCCACAGGAATGTCTCCATTAAAAGCCAACTATGGGTTTGACCCCACCTGGGATCCCAAGATTGGCAAGAAAGAAACTAACACCACTGTACATTCCTGGGTTGAGCGGATCCACAGCACACATAAAACATGCTTGACCAACCTGAATTGCGCAGTAAAAACCTACAAGGCCTTTGCCAACCAAAAATGCATACCAGGCCAATCCTTGCAAGTTGGGGATGAAGTATACCTGGACTCCTGCAATGTGCCCCTACATGTTCCCTGTAGGAAGCTAGCTCACCAAAGAAGTGGCCCCCACAAGATCACCAAACTGGTTGGGGAAGTTGCTTACAAGCTTGACCTACCCCCTCTTGAAAGATTCACAATGTGTTCCACCAATCCCTGTTGTTCAAAAAAGATGGGGACTTGCTTCCCCACCAACAGATTAAGACAGCCCCCCCCACCCATCCAAACAAATTGCAGTGAGGAATATGAAGTCAAATACATACACGGCAATCAAACTCACTACCAAAAACCCAAGTACTACGTCAAGTGGAGAGGATACCCAATGAAAGAAAGTACCTGGGAACCGCTGAGCAACCTGACTAATGCCCAAGAAGCCATCCAACTCTACCTGAACAAGAATAATTGGGAGGAAGGGAGCCCCAGGGAAGAAGGGGAT
The DNA here is from genome assembly GCA_014839935.2 of Entomophthora muscae. NCBI lineage: Eukaryota > Fungi > Entomophthoromycota > Entomophthoromycetes > Entomophthorales > Entomophthoraceae > Entomophthora > Entomophthora muscae. The sequence continues at coordinate 153,304 of QTSX02004439.1, forward strand.
GATGTCAGGATTGACAATTCTCCTCCTCTGAAAATCCAGGCCCAAGAGCGGGAATCAAACCCAGAACCTGGATTTCCCCGGGCCACAGGGCCTATGGACCGCAGGACTGCCCGCCCGCATTTTTCTGGGGTCAAGCCCCTGTGAGCTGACGCTGAAGATGATGGCCCACCCAGTGAAACAGATCAAGCCAAGGAAATTAGTGCACTAAGTGGAATGCTTGTCATGACACCTAATGGAGGCAACCAGGAAACAACTATTAGCTTCATGAGTTTGAAGTCTTCACCAGTAACCAATCAAGAGCCAACCCAAGGAAGAGGCACTGGCCCGCAACCTGTCCCCATGACCACAACGCTAGAGCAAGATAATCAAGTAGCTAAATTGGGAGTTCAACCAATGAAAGAACTCCCGGGCCAAGCGCCATTTTGCTGCCTTCAGACCCAAGTCCCTGATTCCCCCGGCCCTGCCTTTCCCAATGCCCTAATGACCCCCCAACATAAAATGTTAAGTTTAGAGGTGGGGTGCTATATAGACCCAAGGACCCCGCGCTCCAAACTTATTGCCATTTTTAAATAAAGGTTATGTTACTTTGGCTCATACAGCTATTACCATATTTTGTATTTGCCGTCTATAAGTTAAGTTCAAGATCCCCCGGCCCTCCTGCCCCTCTGCCCGCAGTTTTCTGTCCACCTGGTGCTCCCTTTGGGCCTGTTTATTTTACTGATTACCCATTAAAGCCTGAATATAAGGATTACACACCAGATAAAATCATCAAACTTGACCCATTAGCCCGCATCCAATCCGCTGTCAGATACAACCGCCAAGGCCTGTAGATTTTCTCTACCCCCAAGTTATTTAGAGGAAAATTCAACTACCTTCCGGCCTATAACCTTTATATGAAACCACCTGTAACACCCAAACCAATGCCAGCCTCTTCCCCCAACCTGCCAACCAATCATTCCAGCAAGCTTTTTGGTATAGTGTACATCACTCTCACTGGGGTGGTGGACACCATTGTACCGGCTGCCGGCATGTGGTCTTGGTTAGGAAAGTCTGCTTCTTACCTCTTAAAGTTAGCCCCTCTCTTGTGGTGAGCCCTGCCTGCAAAAAACCTGGCCCAAGTCACCTCTGAAACCGGCAGGCCGGCCGCCTAAGAGTGGGTCCCTGACAGTGTTGCAACTGAACCAATGAGGGTTCAGTACTTGGAATTGGGGAAGACAACAGTCCAATAGGAAAGGACATAATAATAAGAATAAGGTATTGTTTATTGTAGGATATTGTGATTAATATACTAAATGGGGAAGCCACAAGGCCACAAGGGGGTGGCATAGTGGGGAGTTCCATGTAGGGTTTGGAGCCAAGGAATAACTTGTGCAGGGATCAGTAGGTCAAATTGGCAACGCTCCAAATTAGGATGAAGTGCCTGCCATTCAACATTGCCATCAGATTCATTCATAATGTTAGATACATCAAGGGGCAACTCATCAAGTTCCCCCTGTGTATTGTAAGATATGTTAGCAGGCAAGGTTTGAATCTTGGTTGCAACAACAGGAAGGCAGGAGAGGCAATCTGTGTTCTGATGTATAGCGCCAGCGCAATGTATTATCTCAAAATTGTAAGCCTGCAGCTTGATAGCCCATTGTGCCAGTTGTCCTTCAGGGTCTTTAAGAGTTGTTGGGAATTTTTACTAAGCAATAATGTCATTATGACAGAGCTCACAGATTAGGGTTTCTGCAACCAAACCCATAAATTAGCAGTATAAAAATCAATGATGCTAATTATGATGGAGCTTGCAGATATGAATTGCAGCTGCCAAATAATATAAATTGGTAGTATAAATTATACGCCTATTGGATCAGCAGTAGTTTGCTGACCTGGACCATAAATCAGCCAATGGTAAGCGCCGCTGTGGCGTCTAGTGATACATGATTTGCTACCATGCCACTTTGGAAAGATACAGGCGCTGTCTAGCAATTAAATTAGGCGCCAAAGCACCAAACTACTTATATGTCAAGCGCCAACTGAAAATTATTGCAGTCACCCCCTTAATTTTACATCAAGCACCAAGGCGCTAGGTTTGATTACCCATAATCTCAAATTCCCATATTAATCAAATTATTAAGCATTAAGCCTGAATTATTTCAGGAAGGTAGGAAGTGATCCTGAAGTAACTAAATTGTTTCATGCCAGCAAGGACCACCTGTGCTGGGTGAAGATGAAAATATTCTATTAGTTGACGTGCAATAAGCGCCAAACCTAGATTAATAATCACCCCAATTTGGGGCGTGTTAGAATGTTCTAGAAGACATTGCTAGCAGCCCAGATATTACCCTTGCAGAAGGTATAAGAATAATTAATTGTTTACAATAAAAATAATCTTTTAACTATCTTTGTTTTATCTTTAATCTGGTTGACCTTGATCCTAATATTTAAGTGCTTCTGTGTGATCAGAAGCCATTCCTGGACAATAATCATGTTTCCATTTGATCCTGGCTCCTCTGATACAATACTACTCATAACCTCATATATGACTGTACTCAAGTAAATGCCCTGTGCCATATAATCTTAAATAATTATGGTGCTGTAATGCAAAAAGCGTGAAAAAAAGTCTTCAAACATTTTAGCAAGGCATGATCAGTAACCATCGTGAAATGTACCCCGTGAAGGTATACCCTGAACTGTTGGCAAGCATAGATGACCACCAGGAATTCCCTTTCTATAACCATATAGTTGTGTTTGTGGCTATTAAGTGTACAGGAACAGTATCCCACAGGGTGATCCTGATTGTCATCATCTAACTGAGAGAGAACAGCACCAATTGCTGTTAAGCTGGTGTCTGTATGCAAAATGAAAGAACACTCAAAGTTTGGATAAGAGAGTACTGACTCCATAACCAGAGTGGCTTTCAGATTATTGAAGGCCTTCTGGCAGCCTGGTGTCCAAAAAATTCTACCTCATTCTTGATTAAGTGAAAAAGTGGCCCACCTAGTCCAACAAAGTTTGGGATGAATCTTTGGCAGTAGCCAACCATTCCTAAAAACACCTGTACAACTCTTACTGGTGGGCTTTTGCATGTGGGTGATGGCCTTAACCTTAGCCAGAACAGGCTGTCACTCATCTTTACTGATAATGTAGCCAAAGCATTCTAGGTGTTCCTTAAAGAAGTTGCATTTCCTTGGCTTCAGCTTGATATTAGCAGCAATAAGTTTTTTGAACACAGCTTCTAAGTGTTCTAAGTGCTGACCAAAAGTGCAGGAGAAGATATTGATATTGTCAAGGTAGACCAGAACATAATTTAGCTTAAGATCTCCCATTACAGTGTCCATGGCTCATTGGAAAGTTGCTGGAGCATTTTCCAACCCTTGCAGCATCCTTGTCATTTGGAAAAGGCCTTGCTCTGTTATAATAGCACATTATCCCTGGTCTGAAGCCAGAAGGTCAATTTGCCAGTAACCACTGATTAGATCCATAGCACTGAAATATTTTGCACCACTCAGCTTATCCAGTGTGTCATCAATACATGGTAAGGGAATATGGATCCTTCTTTGTGACGTAATTCACCTTACAGCAATCCATCACCATGTGGTTTGTGCCATCCTTCTTTTTGACAATCAATAGAGGCAAGGACCTTGGGCTATTGCTAGGAACCAGGAGGCTGGCTGATAACAGCTTTTTTAGTTCTTTATTGGCAATTGCTTGATTAGCCAAGCTGTTTCTTATAGGTCTTGAATGTATAGGGACAGTTCCTTATGAGTCAAGTATGTGTTCAACTCCTAGAGCCTTGCCTAAATTGTGAACATGCTTGATAAAGACATCCTATATTTATCAAAGAGCCTCAATGCTTGATTCTTCTGGTCCTCTGTTAATCCATGCAATAATTTGTGCAGTATTAACAGCAGAATGCCTGGCTGATTGCAAGGTAGCGCAAACTAACTGAATTCTCTAAAAGGAGTGACATCTGTTAAGCTCAAATTCTCTTCTAGCTTCATGCACCCCAGAAGTTGGTGTTTCTTCACCTTTTGTGGCTTATCCAAAAAGTTACCCAGTAGTACCATAATTTCTTCCAAAGAGGTCATGATAATACCTGGCAAAATCCAAGATTCTAGTTGAGAACTGCTATGTAGGCCAGAAACCTTGCTGTGTAGCCCTTTTGAAAAGCTGAGGCAAAGACTTGTGTTATGAATCACCTGTGACCCACTTGGAATAGATAACTCACTAGCCAAATACAAGGGAATCCATTTATACTCTTTTGTAGCCAGTGACAATGTCTTGATCTTGTGCTATTGCAAACTGTAGGCTACAGGCATGTCCCCATTGGCATTTTCCATATTGATGTAGTGTTTCTTCTTAGTCAGAAGATCTGTTTATTCATCACTATGATAGAACATAGGTACAGAATGACCCAGGATGCTGAAGGTGCTATCTTTATGGTTTATAATAGTACCATAGGTGGTCATAAAACTTTTGCTAATCAGTATGTCATAGCTCTTGTTGCGCAGGACTATTGCTGATAAAGTCACAACCATCTTACCAAAGCGCAAATTTAAAGAAGAATATGCACCCAATGCTTTTGTTCTATCAGGGCTGGCTTTCTCAAACTCCTTGTTGTAGTCTAGGTTGGACGCAAGCTTCAGCTTCTTCACTAATCTAGTTGACACAATATTTCTGGGAGCTCCAGAATCCAGAATAGCTCTTACTCTGAGCTTATGGACCACAAGCTCAATTTAAGTGCAGTCATTTCTTTCTCCATAGTTAGGAGACATAATCTTAGTGACCTTATGAACATCTAAACCTTTAAACTGGGAGGTAAATGATTCCAACACAGTTGTCAATTCAGGATTTAGTGCTTTTAGGGTATCTAATTTGGTAGAGACTTGCACCAATCTCAATAGCTGATCCAGCTTCTTTGCACTGTTGCTCTCATGATTGACTTATGTATATGGTTGAGATAGTTGCTTGACGTAAGTTATGTATACTGTATCAAGCACTTCTTGAGAAGGTAGGCTTTCTGTACAGATAGCCTTCTTCCTGGTGATGGTGTTGACAGATAATACCTGGTGCAGAATGCTTTAATTAATCTCTTCTTTGTCAGGAAAGTATCTTTCAGGATAGGGTTCTTGGTCCAGCAAGCAACCATCCTGATATGAGATGTTGGGATCCAGGTCAATAGTGGGAGAGGGATGATTACTGCTAGCAGTCAGGATTTTCTCCACAGCCTGACTGTTTAGCAGTTTTTTTACTCTTCTGTGTCTTTTTCTTCTTCTTCTTCTTCACCTGTAGGCACATTGTCTTTGCTTCTTTCATGACCCAAATGGTGGACATTGGCTTTGGGTTGCTTGCAATCCTGAAAAAGATGACCAGGTTGACCACACTTTTAACAAGTGTGAGTGTTGCCAGAGTTATTTGTTGAGGAAGTAAAACCATGTGTTGATTTCTTCTAGAGATCCTTCTCTAAATTCTTGCCCTTAGGCTCACTTGCAGTAAAGGTAGTGGTCTTCTTATATTCCGGAAAAGAAACCTCAAATTATTCCTTTAATGACCCCAAGTGACACATTAATTCTTTAACTGTCCGCGCACCATAGATACCAAACTTGAGTGCAATAGATAGCTCCTGGTTGAGATGCACATAATTAAGAAGATATCCTTTTAAATCCACAAAAGTGGCTTCTCCTATAGACAACAAGGTTTGGGCCTCTAGGTAGAACTGTTCTGAGAACTCCATATGGGGTTCCCCTTTCTTAATCTTCTCTTCTGTAAACCCCACCTTCTGACAGAACAGGGCTTCTTTGCTACCAAACTTGGCAATGAGGGCTCTGGTTACATTTTTTTAGGTTCGCCCTTGCTCTAGCAATCTCAGCATAATAATAGTATGTGTTTCCAAACCTAGGCAGTTGAAGATGGCGGCTTCTTAATGGCATGGTCTGCGCTATACATTGAGTTTTTGTAAAGATGGGGGAACATATGTATGTTTTGTTTTTTATCAAACTTGGGCAGATTGGTAGGTTTAAAGTTCTGTATAGCTAAAGAAGTGCTAAAATTATAGCTTCTTCTAGGAAGATGGAAAATATTCCTTAAGTTTGAGGCACAGAATTGCGCTTCAGATGCCTTTTATCTTGGATTATTACTGGTCTGGGATGTTGAAGCAGCGGTCCCCAGGTAAGGGTGTCTCACTATTATCTAGCACAGATTCCGCCACATAGACCTTACGTGTGGTGCAGCCTACATTGTCTTTGTCACTCTTGTAACTATGAAAAGAACAACAGTCTTCAGGCAGAGCCTGGCTATTGCAGAAGAGGGCACTAGGGCTTCTCCTAGTAGTGACCTGCGGCTCTGACTCCAACCCTGTTTGGCAAAGATTCAAAGAAAGCAACTGCTCCATTTGACCCTGTAGCAGCTGAATATCACTATGTTGTGATTGTACCTCTTGGTCTTGATTCTTTATTGTTCAATTAGCAGTGTTCAGCTCATCCTCCAGCTTCTCAATCTGAGACTCCTGTCTATCAAATAGCACACTGTTTTTCTCTTGAGCAGCCTGCTGGCTGTTTCCCAGTCTCTCCAAGTTGTCATGATTCTCCTCTATACGTTCATTATTATGTTCAATGTGTTAAGAGTTTGGGTAGTTCCATATAGAAATGACTGCAGTCCGCAAGGGATTGTCACATGCCCTTTTCAATCTTGCTAACATGTTTGGAGAGCTCCTCCATATCCTTCTGGACTATGGCAGTGTCCTTCCTGTTAGGCACCAAGGCAAAACCATTCTTAATTATCCTCATGGTACAATGGAGTAACTTGACTTTGTTGCACAAGTAACAAAAGGTAGCCTCTGCTCCTTTAACATGATGGGTTACTGTGCAGAGCTAGTTATTATTGGCCCCCTTGTGTTATAGCATTGTGCATAACATTGTGGTGACGTAGTTTGTAAGATGTTCCTCAATCTGAGAGGACCATGTAGCTGTCATGGCTCTGGTGACCTACTAGGCTGTTTATCTGATGACTTATATTGGTCATCAACCCTGCAAGCTCATCATACAGAAGCCATAAAATGCTTGTTGATTTTTAATCAAATTCCCTTGGTGTGAGATGAGGGAGAGTTGATACCCCAGATGTATGCAATTATGACAAATTGCAGGATGGGCAAAGCTGTGTAAATACTCCTTCACTTGTTCAATTGTCTTCATCTGTAGGCAAAGCTGAATAGGGATAATCCCTGTAAAGTTTCTGAACTTTTACTTAGCTGTTGTGCCATAGGTTGGCACTACCATCAGCTTCTTGTGTGCTTCCCTGTTCTGATAGGCCCTTCAGTCCATACTGCCTATTGCCTGCTCTAGCTGTTTCTGAGTGGGCTCTTTGTTCCCATCCAAATCAAGTGGAACTACCATGTCCAGGTGTAGGGCCAAGTGGTCTTCTATTTGTCAAGGATGTTGCATATCTGCCATGAATTGGCTAAACACAACAAATTCACTAGGGAGACCATCCCTTTTTCCAGCAAGGCAATTAATTTCTGTGAAGAGCCCATTGGGGTGGTTTTGCAGGTGGCAGAGGAAAGCATAGAGAAAATCATCTCCATTCCCTCACTGGGCAAAAGACAAGCCCCTGGCAGGGTGGAAAGCACCATTGGACTGCTGCATGCTGAGTGAGCACCCAATGTTGCAATGTAGGTTATGGTGTTGGTTATAGCTTAACTCAAATTATAACCATGATATACTTTTACCCTTAACTAAGCACTAACAAAGTCTAACCTAGTGTAAATTAACTTTTATATAGTATAAATATCAATCCTTTATTATTAATAACAAGGGAAGAGTTATATAGGGATTAGGAAATAATAGTTAGCCACCAATCTTCTGATTTTGCCTCCAATATTGGGTCATTTTGGCATTCAGCCCATCATCCTCTATAATTGATGATGGGCTAATTAATCCTCTGAAGATTTTAATCTGTTGATCTACTGAACTATTTGTACATCCTCACAGCAAGTCTACTTGGAACATTGTGCTAGAGTCTAATTGATAGCAGGCTTCAATGATGTCATTAATGGCTAGTTTACACTAACTACATTACAAAGAAAGGCTGCCTAGGAGCTTACCTCTTCTTCTGGAAAGAAAAAGGAGGCATCTAAACCTCAAAGAACCCATCCCCTCCCCCCTGATGGCTCTTCTCCCCTTCCTTCATCTAACCCCCAAGATGAGCTGGTGTGTCAGGAAGCCAGGCATAGGTAGAGGCATTAGATGACTCAGGATGGGGTACCACTGGGCCAGTGGGTAATGCCCACCATAGAATGGGTGCTAAATTGCTAATATAGGATACAGATTGCCCAAGCAAAGACCAGGGCCCTGAGTTGGGCACCATAGAGACTACCATTCCCGTCAAAGTAATGTAGAGTACTCCAAACAGTTGAGTGGATGTGGTCTTGGCGGCAGTGGGGGGTTCTATTGGGTGGTCAGATTGTGGGGTTAAGGGAAGAGTCATGGGAACAAAGTATGCAGGTAGATAATTGTACTTGTCTTTGAAAAATAAGGGCAGTACCTCAATCTGCTTTCCTTTGTGTCCTATGTATTCAGTCTCTCTAGTCCTTGCAAGGGATTGGCAATTATAATGGTCTCTAAGCCGTACTCCAAGTAGGCGGGGTTGGGCAGGTATTTGGTAAAATCCACAGGTCCAAAGGGGGCTCCAGGGGAATAGTATATTGCCTGAGGAGGATTGGCATGTTGATCTCCAGAGGGGGCGGTTGCCTGATGGTCTACTTGGCCAGAGTTAAGATGGAAGATCACTAAGACTTGATAAGGTAAGATTTGTTCAAACCAAAGGTTCATAAAACTTTATTAACAAAAATGACAATGGGGTCATCCCTATACCGCCAGAGTCTTTTTACCATATGATTTTGCTTCTTTGCTTTTTGTGGGCTTTAGGTCCATGGACAGTTTACTGGCAGGACATGGACCTTGGCTTAGGGTCTTGAGAGAAGCAGGTCCTGGTTGGGTTTGCCCTGGTGAACAGAAGTGGTGATGTTTTGTTCTGCTGCTATTGTTCACCACATCACCTGAGCAGTCAAATTGTATTACCCATTCTGGATTGGAGACTGGCATCCACTGGTGGTCATTGGCAGGGATAGAAGAATGCTTTGTTTTAACCTTCTTTAGGCAAGCTAAAACCTCTGCATAGGTCTGGATCTTTGGTGGTACAAGGTTGGCAGCAATCCAGTGACCATTTGGGGAATTGCCCTTAAGAAACTGATAGATCTTGGATTAATTCAAAAACTTGGGTTTGCAACTCAGTGAGTTGGCAGGTTCCTGGTTCATCCTGGGTGACCCAATTAGCCTTTGGAGGGTCAGGGTGCAATTCTGGGGTTTCCAATGTTGATATTGAACTTCCAGTCTCAACACTTGGCAGGGTGGCAGGTTTCCGTTTCTCCTGGTTGGGGCAAGGCATCTCTGGCAGGTCAGGGTTTGACCCAACTGGCAGTTGGGCGGGCTCCTGTCTACCCTGGTCAACATAAGGCTTTTCCTGAGGCCTGGGGTTCAATTCCTGGATTTTCAATACAATTATTGAAATGTTATTAATGACACAGAGGAATACTCCAAGAAATTTAAAGCTTCTGGTCACGTGGCTTGTGATCCACTGGCCATCCACAACATTTGTAATTTGGATGAGGAGTTCAAAGTTCCCACGCGTGTCCCCTACTACTTCACCATCATGTCTGTAAAGGGCGGCCCTGGCTACTTTACTGATAATTACATTTTCAATTGTAACAATCAAAAGCGCCAAACCAAAAGCAGGCACTTTTTTGTGAGGATAAGACTTTCAGGGCCTGCCTGAGCACCAAGGGCTGGGAACAGGTCACAGACAAGAAGGGGGAGCACACCTGTGAGCCCCCTAATCACTATATTAAAAGAATGCTCAAGTGGTATCTTGTGCAAGTGATTCCCATCTCTTCCAATATCTGAGCTTATAATTTGGATATCAAGGCCTTGAAGCACTTAAAGCCCAACAATCTTAAGTTAGTGCCAACTCAAGAGCAGCTGGTTAAGTTCATTAGTAACAAACATGTTGCTTCCAATCCCTCCACTAAAGGCCTTTGACGTCCTTTCCAAGCTTACACTCACCCATGAGCTCAAGCAGATTCTAAATAGGGAGCACTTCCTCCTTCACAACAATGGGCCAGGCTTTAAGGACCAGACTATCTTCTCCACAACTCAGCGGAACCCAATGGAGTTGAAAAGGGCGTCAACCTGTCTAGTTGATAGTACCTTTGCAACTTTCCCCCAGATTTTTTTACCAGCTCTGGATGATCCATGCCCAGATAGAAATCCAGGTGATTCCACTTGCCTTCTTTCTTCTCCCTGGGGCCACTGAGGCCATCTTCACCTGCACTTTTGCAAACCTCTTCCAAGAGCTTTCCCTCCTCCCCCCCCAATGCCAAGAAGACCCCTCCCCACACTTGCACTAACCCTCCTGACGCTGACAAGGACCAGGCCACACTAGACTTGAAGGAAAAGGTAAGGCTGAGAGATCTGGGGCCTCACATGTGAATTATGGACTTTGAGCTTGCTCAGTTCAATGCATTTGAGAAGCTGTTTAGTAGGAAGGTGCAGAGGTGCCACTTCCACTTGTTCCAAGCAGTTGCTTGCAATGTGCAGGCACATGCCAAGCTTAGTAGGTTGAGCCAGAGAGATACCTTGGACACCTGCAAATTTGTGCTGGCACAATTTAGTGCCTTGGACTTTTTTAAAGCCAAAGCACACTGCGCAGGGGTTTGAGGTTCTCTCAAAGGATCCCCACATAGCCAAGCATCCAGAGTTCAAGCCTTTTCTCAATTAATTTGAGCCCCAGTGGATTGGGAAGGTTGTCACGCAGAGGCAAGGCAAGGCCCGTGCCAAGGCCAGTTGAAACGTGTATCAGGCTACAGTGAATGGTGAGCTGAAGACTAATTTGTCTCTTTAAGCTTATCATAAGCATCTTAAGGCTAACTTTGGGCTGCTATCAAATTTCAATAAGTTTTTTTCCTCCTCCAGCACAAGCAGGAAAAAACCCATCTCCAAGCTCAGGGACCTAGCCAACTGCGTCCCCCCACCAAGCCCTCCACAAAGTCCTCCCTCTTCACCAAGACCATTCAGAATACAGCCAATCATAAATACAAGGCCTCAGAGATCAAGAAGAAGCTTGAGCTCATTGAAACTGCCCTCTTGAAAGGGGCTAAAATGAAGAAGGGAAAGAAGAGTGAAGAATAAACTTCTTGCTTGCTTGTTTTATATGATTTTTACTTTTAACTTTTGACTTTTTAGCTTTAATTTTTACTTTTTAGTTTTAATTTTTCTATTTTTTGATTTAATTAGATATTAATGATTATTTTGTGTATATATGATAAGTTTAAAATGAATATTTATAGTTAAAAGTGAGTGAAATATCTTAATTTATGCTAATTTACTAGTAAAACATAATATATTCACAGTTGTGCTTATATGAAGCATATAAAATAAATATTAATATTTCTTTATATTTTTCATAACTTATATTATTGTGCTTATGTTTATTTTGTCTCATTGAAATTTTAATTTTTATGGTAATCAAAAACATTTTTATAGTGAAGAGTGTAAGTTACATAGTAAAATGAGAAATAACTGATTATTTCTCCTTATTCTTGTTAGTTAAGATACCATTTTATTGCATTTTTGGAATCTCTGGGATCACTTTAGTATACCATAGTTTTATAGTTTAAATTTTTTTTTAAATTTTTTCAGTACATCAAGATTTGTTAATTAAAAAAGTATTGATTTCCAATTGTCAATCAGGCAAAAAGCTGAATTCTCACTTTACTTAATATTCAATCACACCAGGGAGTTAATTTTACCACTTTTTCCCCACCAACTTTACTCCTTGTATGCTGCACCCAGGAGAACAGATCCACTGGAAAAAGCCCCTTTGAGCTTGTATATGGCACACAACCAAACATTATCCAAGCCTTTTACAGGGCCAAAGTTGAAAATACCCAACAAATCCCCCCCTTGTTTAGCACCCCAAATACTAAAAGCCAAAAGTGATCAAGTGGACAAGGAAGAGAAACACTTACAAAACATGTTTGTTCTTATCCAATCTAGACACAAAGTTGGGGACAAAGTCTGGGTAATTAACACAGGCAAAAGCAAACTGTAGCCCAAAAAAGTAGGCCCCACCATAATATTAAAAGTAAACAACAACAACACTTACCTGGTCCAAGGACTTGGCAAGCGCAAACAGGACAAGGTCCTATACCACAATCAATTACAACCTTGTAAGTCTCGACAGAGACAATGTGAGGCCGCCCTACCTGCAACCAAACAGCAACTGGTCTAGTACAGTGCCTTGGCTCCTGACAACCTCTCAGATGATCTCCCTCCAGATGAGGCTGACCTTCAGCCAGGGGTGTCAAAACAGCAGGGTTGACCTGCCAACAAGGTTTCAATTAAGCAGGTTTGTAACCTGCAATCCAACTTCCCAGTGACCCATAGCCAAACAAGGAAGTCAATTATAATTCCCAGAACTAGTGACATGAACAAATGATGATCTCATACAATGTATGACTCAATTTAGCACTTGATTCATTACCAGGATCAAGCCATCCCCTTCATCACCTAACCAAGTGATCAACACAATTATGTTTCTCTTATAATGATTTAGTACAACTATATAATTTATATCTGTAAAATAAAGATAATTATCTAGTCTCCAAATATTTTTCCCCTTGTAACACTGCTAAAACATCATAGATACAACAATACAAATAGATTGATTTTATTTAAATAAATGTGTACCCTTTTTGGCACATTGACTGTTATTTTCTAAAGCCACAAATCTGACCCTGTGAGTTATCAACTAATCCACAACAATTTAGTCTCACCAAAGCCATCTGAAATGAAACCAATGGTGTCCACCCAATTGTTGATGATTAGTATGTATGACTTATGTTAAGAATAGCAAAGCAATTATAAAAGGGCAAGTGCCTAAGATCAAAGTTCCTAAGGTCAAAAGTGCAGAAATCAAAAATGGGACCCCCATAAAGTGCAAAAAATTGAAACACTATGTAGGGTGCAGAAATTTTAAATAACAAAGATCATAGTGCAAAAATTGATTTTCCAGAAGTTAACTTTAAAACCAAAAAACATACAGTAGTTTTAAAAGCTAGGGCAACAAGCAAAAATGCTTTAGATTTAAATGAAAAAACTCAGATGTAAATGAAATTAAAAATAAATAAATAAATCTATTGTAAATTGATATAAATATATTACTTTTAATTTTGTTTACATCTGAGTTTTTTGTTTAAATCCAAAGTATTTTTGCTTGTTGTCTTAGCTTTTAAAACTACTGTATACTTTTCAATAAAAACATATGGTATAAATCTTTACTAGACTAAAGAAAACCCAAGAAGTTTATTTCTGCAATAAAAACTATATGTTAGATAACAAAAAAATGCTTGAATTCACTGTTCTTTAAAGAAACTCATTTTTACTTTTAAAATCAAAATTAGACTAGAATTTATAATTAACTGTATCCAATTAAACATAAAATATAAAACTAAACAAAAACTAATTTAAAATGTAGTTGTTTGGTAAACTGTTTTATTGTCACAACATAAAATTAAAAGAAAGTAAAAGCAATGCAAGATTTTATTTGGATTATTACTGTAAATTCAGAACCTGAACGTAAAAATACAGGATTGTCAAATCCTTGGTCCAAATTTCAAATCACTTTTGCGGGCAACTCAGCTGAGTGAAAAATAAAATATTTAATAAAATCAAACATTTAAAATTGACTTTTTTAATTTATTTAAATTGGCAAATTTCAAATCTCTTGAGCAGATAACTCAACTAACAAAAGACAAAACCCAGCAAACAAATGTGGGATACATGAATCGGAAATGCGGGATTCTAATGTACAATTTGAGATTTCCTGTATTTCAAACAAATCATAGACATCATGTAAAACTTGATAAATCTGAAATTGTGGGATTGTCAAATCCAAGAACCAAGTTTCAAATCATAATTGCAGTGAATTTGAAATAAATATAACTTATGGGTGTCTCAAAAAGGATGCTAAAGGATCTAGAGTGGATTTATGCTGATTCTTTTAGGAATCATAGGCATTCTCAAAAATCACCCTATTCCAATTTAGGACGGCTAAAATTTAGATCCTAATATTCACAAAATTAACATATATAACAATAAAATTGACTAAAATATACATTCCTCTTCTTGAGTTTAAAATTTTAATAAAAATTTATTACGTCTTCTTTCAATAACAACCAAGTCAATGAGCTGTTCCCTGGCCTTGAGAAAATCATGCAGGGCTACGCAGGGTCTCTTAACAGTGAAGCCTCTATCTATGGCCACTCCCAACCCACAGGCCCCTCCGCAAGCCCCACCCAGGAGTCTGTTCTTTCTCCTGCAACTTCCAGCATGGCCCTGTTTGCCCACCATGCACAGACAGCTGCCAACCCAAATCCCTTATCAGCAATGGCATCCAGAACCAGCCATTTTAGCCATGGGGTCACCCAGAGAGCCCAGGACCCCAAAACAGCCAATCAGATGTCATTGACCAGTTCACAAGACGGACATATTCCTCCCCCAGCCAATCAGCCTGGAAGACACAGAAGAAAACTAATCACTCTGGAGATTGTTCTTGAAATGATTGAAAAGCAAGGGATGCTTATATCCATCAGGGAAATTGCAGCTGCAATGGGGTTTGCAAAGTCCACTGTGGCTGCAACCCTGCGAGCCCACACCAACTGTGGCCCCCTACCAAGAAGACCCTGACTGGTGCCCGTACTTCAACCAAAGGTGACACATCCCATCCCCTTATGATGGCCATTATGGAACGTGACCTGTGGATGCCCCTGGTCCAGGTACGTCTTCAGTTGGGACTCCTTGGCATCTTCACCAACAAAAGAACAGTGAATTTGTGGATGCACAGAGTTGTGGTTGCTGCTAGAATCTTGTACAATCAAGTTCTCAGTGGCCCCATTTTGGTGGACACTGACCCCTACTGTTACAATAGAAAATCAAATGAAAGGGTTAGTGTGTCCACATAAAACCAGAAACTAGCAAAGAACTGCAGCCAAACCCTTGAAAGAAATGGACAACTTAAATGCTGTCATAGACAAAAAAATGGGTCAAAGCTAGGGTCGCCCAAATAGCCCTGGAAAATCTGGACTTGCCTTATTTTTCCCCAAATAATTATGACAAGAAAATTATGTGTTATACTTTATTTGGGGATGGTAGCGCTCAACCTGCTGGTTATCAGAATATTGTGAATTATGACGTCATTGACTCAAATTCCAGTGCAGGACCTCTAACTGCAGAAAATATTCTTGCCAGCCAATCAGATGCCACAGAACCCCCTCCCCCCATCCTGAACTCCCTTAAGACTTCCCCATTACCCTCTAGAAAATTGTTTCTAGATAGCTTATTATCACTGAGAAAAATAAAAGAAGTTTACCCAAAAATGATGGCTCACTTGGGGCTGTTTGCCCCTATCCTTGAAAGACTAGCCTCAGTACCCGTCAAAGTTGCCGTTGATTCTATGGCCGCAACCTGGCCTGCGCTTTACATGGCAACGCCTTCTGATTCCTTCTTGAATTTAACCCTTCAATTCACCTGCTTATTGAAAATTTCCATTTCAATCTTTTGTTACACCACCACTGGATCCAAGATGTTGAAAACGTCCTCCCAATTTGGTCTCCTGCTTGTCAAGCAACTCACAATTTGTTTGTTATATCCTCATTGTCTATCCTTGAATCACACCGCGTACCACTTTGCTTTAGCTGTCCTTGGACCCCTTCTTGACCCACCCATGCCTAGACCTGAGTGAGGAGGAAAACAATGATTTGTTGATGTAGAAGAACTGGACATTCCCAGTCTTCTTTAGGGCCAGATATGTCTCAGCATAAATGTGTCAATCCTTGATGGTCTTCTCATTGTTTCTGTTGTACAGAGAAACTCCAAGCATCTTTCACAAGAAGCCCAATTTGACCATTGCTTTGTATACAAGGGTTTTAGAAACAGAAAGCCCAAACTATGTGGCAAGCATTGATTGGACAGCAAGTGAGTCCAGGTGGCAATCCTTGGTAACCCACTGCTTGATTGCCTTGAGATGAGTGGGCTGAAGTATGCTGAGCTGCCGCTTAGCCTTGGAAGATTTTGCAATTAATCTGGTGTTGCCATACTTAGTGTTGATGTCAGCAATGTATCTGGCCATGACACCAAATCAGGACACAATATCCCAAACTGCCATTCCCCCGTTCAAGCAGTTGAGGAGAGCTTCATACTCACTATCCGTCAACCAACGCCGGCCCTTGGCAGGTACCACGGCATCCTGGCTAGCAGGCTCAACACAGGGAATGGGGACCTTTGTGTAGAAGGTGAGATCACGCTTGGTTGCTCTGGCGCCATCAATGGTGGCATAAGACACAGGCACAGATGGCTCAACAGTGGTGGCTAATGGCTCATATGAGGTATCAAAGACGCAGGGCAGGAAGTAGCAACTCTTGGATCAAGAGTGTGGGGCCGGTAACAACTGGGTACACAGTGGAGGTGTATGTAACCTCATTATTTGATGACCTTTGTATAGAAGGCTTTTGTGGCAGGCCTTGAAAGTGGCTTCTGTCTAGTATTCAGGCTACTGTTCCTGGCTTGAGATGTGAGGTGTTTGCCTGGCACTGACACCTTGGGAGGCCTGTTCCCCGGATGACTCCCCTTGAGTTGGGTTCTGGGTCTGTTCTTGGACCCTCTGGGACCCATATGAATGGGCTGCCTGCAATTCTAGTTGCAGACTGGTTGAGATGCAATTGATGGTCCATAAAAATAAAACAAAAAGTATATTTTAGATTAAATATGTATTTATTTGGATTTATTGGTTTAGTTGTGGGTAAGTTATTTTCTCTTGATTTAGCCTTGAGATAGTAACAGAGCTTCTTATCCGTGATTTGAAGTGTATAATATTGTATACTTGGAGGTTTGGATAATTTTTAAGTTTAATTAAAATTTTATATCTAAACATGGTTATTAGTTGAATTTTTAGATTGATTTTAGTCATGGTAAAGCTTCTTGATTTGGGTTGGTGTTTTCTAGTGTGCTTACTATACATTAAAATTTGGATTCCAGTTCCTGAAATTAATAGCTGAGTTTACTAGTGGCATTCAAAAGTGATTTGAAATTTGGTTCTTGGATTTGACAATCCTGCAATTCCAAAAAATATAGTAAACTTAATGAAAATGGTTGATGGATTTGAATGCTTCAAAATTGATTCTAGTTAATTCATTTTGTCCATTGGAAATATGCAGTTTGACTTGAACTTTTCAAAGTGTCTATGAGTTCCTGCATTTTCAAATATTCAAATAAATACTCAAAAAAATCAATTTAATTAAAATAAGGCCATCCCACAAAATTGATTTGAAGTTTGGACCAAGGATTTGACAATCCCACCTTTTTACGTTTAGGTTCAGAATTTACAGTAATTAGAGTTAGACTTTTAGTTTTTCACTCAGAAAATACCTGGTTTAGAATAATTAAGGGGTGAAAATATCCTTGAGTTTGGGTACATAGTTGTACATAAGTTTATCATGAAAACAACCCCTAGGTGATGAAGATGCTTTGATATATCATAAATTGCTGTGAAATATGTTTTTCCCTAGTTATTAATTACCAATTATGATGGGGGCATGGTGAGTCCCTTTTGAAGGTTTCAGATAAATTCACTTTTGTCCTTTTTATAGAACTATTATACCTCAAGGATGACTCCTGAATCCAGTTAGTCCTTGGCTTTGACCCAGAACACATCTTGGTGTTCTTCTAAAGCAGGAGCACAGCATTCAGACATTAACAAATACATCCAGATTTATAGCTTCTTAGACACATACAAATTTTTTAAAAAATGCCCCCATATATCAGAAACAGTGACTATCCTTTAATCTTCTTATGATAAACAAACCCTAGAATAATCAGCACAAATTGATGAAGTGTACAATGCTATCAAAAATATCATATGTTCAGCAATCATGCTATGTCATGTTGACACCCAAAAGCCATTCATCTTAGCTAATGACACATCAAAGTCTGCTATTAATTCATAATTATAAAAAACATTGACAATAAACAGTAATACCTTGTAGCCTATTTTTATAAGATAAAATCAGAGAAGCACAGCTACATGATCTTTTATAAAGAGCTGCTAGCAGTAATAGAGTTCAATTAATGTTGGCAACATCACATTTGGTCAATTGCATATATATTTACAATAATGACAGGTCATAAAGCTCTTTATATTATCAAGACCTTGCCTCCTAATGGAATGCCATACTTTATGGCATGAATTACTATCCAAGCTAAATCTTCAATACACATTCATTAAGAGTGCTGATAACCACTTAGCTGATTCTCTTAGCTTTAATCCTGTGTTTCTCCCAGACATCAAAACCAGACAGGAATTTAACACAGGAGTTTTGATTCTCCCCTGGTGCCATCCTATCTTCACCTCTATGAAAAAATATACAATTTAAGTGTTCAGGAATCCTTCATTATAGGCCTGGTAACCAAAGTTAAGCTGCTCCAGGTCTTAGATGAGCACTAATCTCATTTATTGAAGTTTGAAAATAAGAAAATTTATCACACTTACTAAATCTTGGAATAGAACACTTATACTTTATAATGGTTTCCTTTGAGCACCAAAAGAAGACATTTGTAACAAGATCATTAAAGATCACCATGATAGAATATTTTTGGGCACCAAGGGATGAAAAAGATCATAGAATCAATCCACAGAAAAAAGCTAATTGAAGAGAGCAAATATCTGATGTTGCAAAAGTTCTGAAGGGTTGTTTTGTCTGCCTACAATCAAAACCCTCCCACCTCAAAGAAGAAACATACTGGTTCTCCTACAGATTGCAAATATTTTCTTGGCATCTTATTCAGTGGATGTCTATTTTTGAGCTCCCCTCTTTCTAAATGGTTATGATGCAATCATGGCTAAAAACTGTTTTACAAAAATAAGCCACTTCATCCCCTGTCAAACCACAATCACATCAGATCAAATGGCTAATCTTGTTGTCAAAATATATTCATCATGGCATCAGCAAGAAATTTTAAGTGATTTAGGTCCCCAGTTCACAGCCAAGTTCTGAGAGGAATCTTCCAGACTTCTCAGAATCAAACTATGAAGATCAACAGCTCCTTAACCCCATTCAGATAGATTAACTAGAAAAGGTGAGAAATGTTTAAAACATTCATTAGATGTTACTCTAATGCTGATCATGACTACTGGTCCCAAAACCTTCAATGTCCCAATTTTCCTACAATAATGCCCCTCACTATTCATTTAATGTATCTTGATTGTACATAAATTATAGCTACAATCCCAATAAAACTTTTGGTCCCTCTTATCTAGAAAAGTAGAGCTAGCATTCTAACAAACAGCCCTCTAAGAAAAAATACAAAAAACTAAGAATTTCCTAACTTATTATGTGGCAAATTACAAGGAATATGAATAAAAGAACAGAATATAAGACCCAGTTTATGAGACAAATCTTGAGGTGTTAACAAACTCCAGAAACATTGATTTAAAGGTTTCATGCCAAAATTAGCTCTAAAGAGGGTATGTCATTTGAAATTTCCAAAGAAATTTGTAAAATCTGCCTATAAATTAGACCTACATACAACTATTCATATATTCAGTTCCTTTTACAAATGTCTCCTACCTAATGATGAAGGCCTCATTAGTTACTCATGATTTATAATGATTGATGATGAGCTAGAATATGAACTGCTATTTATAATTGCTCCCAAACTATCCCATAAACATATAAACTATCTAGTAGCATTAAAAGAGTACCTGGCCTTAAAAAACTGTTGGACTTGACATTTTAACCCTCCTCATGCCCAGGAGTTGCCTAAGATTTTAACTAGAAAAACCCCCAAGCCATAGGTCTAGAAAAGACTACCCTAGCTGCCATAAATTTCCCCCCTGCCCATAGAAGCTACACATTGTCAGCAATACTGAGAGGATTGAATTACCCACTATCAAAGAAAAAAGTAATATCATCACATAACTGTTTTTAGGGCGTGGAAAGGCCTAAGTGATTCCCCTAGAAAGCAGATTGCCCAGCAGCAACCACTTACACTGATCAAAGATTTAAATCTTATAATTGATTTTAAGTGGGTTTTTTGCCTGTGGAATTGAGTCTGAACGGGGTTGGTTTCCCTTTGCCCAGATTTTTCATCAGTTACTGATTGAGTTTCTAACCTTGAACTCTTAGAAGGAGAGATGGATGTATACAGCACCACCATTAGTGGTGTCTATAAAGTAAGTTAATACCAGGTGCAGGGAGGTCACCTCATAAAGATCTTTCCCAAAGTGGTAGGACACACCATCTCAAAAACACCATCTCAAAAAACGCTATCTCAAATACACTATCTCAATTTTCTGCTATCTCAATTTTATAGTAAAAACACCATTTTGACTTACAGCATTGTGACTATGAAAAACATGTTTTCAAAAATTTGATTTTTTTAACTCCATAAAAAACCCAAAATAATCCAATAAAATAAAAATTTAAAAAACATTTTTAGGCTTAAAAAAGCCTCAGGATTTCAAATCTGCAATAAAAAATGGGGTCAATTAGTAGCAACAAGGCTGCGTAAAGCCCAAAAGTTAAAATATACCCAAAAACAACTACTTTCAGCTATTATAACTATGATCCATACTTTAAAATAAGCATAGAATTAGTACCAAATACTAAATAAAAGCCAAAGAACAATAAAACTGAAAAATAAGAAGTGCCTTAGTTTGTTGAGGAAGGCTCATACATTGGTTGACAGTGCTACTGAGATGGCCTGAAGATGTCAAAGCTTTCTATCCTTGGGATAGTAGGCAAGGACCACCTTGCTGATTTCAGTATTCTTATTCACTTCCTTAGTCTGCTTGGGGGTTGTCCTTGATCTTCATGCCAGTCTTGAAGAGCCAGGCAGAGATGACTTGCTGGGTTTTTAAATGCACCATTATTTTGTTGAATTTGGGCTTCTGAACCCAGAATCTTGTTGCAATTGGCTATGCTGCCTTTCAAGGGAAGAGTTGGTCTTGATCAACCCATCTTTGACCTGATTATAGAAGTTTCAGGTGATTGAGTCACCGCCTTTTCTGATGTGGTGTGCTCCTTGGAAAACTCTAACCCATTGAGCTTCAATTACTCAATGAACGGAGCAAAGGCTGCCTGGTTGGCAAGGATATAGGGATTGACAGAGGAGGACGTCATAGAAGGCATTGATATCCTCCTTTCTTACAAGGGCAAGGGAAGCAAAGCATTTATAACGCCCTTAGCCTCTTTTTTGCCTTCAGAGTTGACCAGCTCTTGAAGATCAGAGCACTTTTGGAGGCGGCGGCAGAGTGCCTGCGGGAAGTGGAAGTAGCATCCCTGGGGAGAGCTCTTGAAGACTCTAATAAAAGCATTGGCCTGAGCCTGCTCAAAATCCACTACCAGATATTCATGGTAGGGAAGGCTTTCTGGCTGCTTTTTGGGATGAGGGTGTCTTCATCCTGGGACTGGGCCTTCTTCTTACGCCCTCTGGTCTCCTTTGGCTCCTCTTAAATGGTTGGGAGGATCTCATCTAACTTGGCCTTTAAAATTTTAAGAGTACAGACATAAGTTTCCTGCTTATTATTTGGGAGGAAAAAAGACCAGGGGAAGATCTAGATTTTCCACCTGCCCATGAATATTCCAAAGCTGGCTAAATAGCTTTGGGCAGGGTAGAGAAAGTGCCATCTGCAAGTCATGTTTGCACTTGAGGAGGTTGTGAAGATCCTAGGAGGTGGCAAAGCAAATAGTGCACTCATGGGCATGTTGGCTGTTGTTGTGGAGAAGGAATCTCTCCTCATGACAAGATAGTTTTTGTTCCTAAGTCAAGATCAATTGAGCAATTGATGAAGCACTGATGCCTTCATTGCTCAAGAGCATGCCTCTGATTGGTGAGGTATCTCAGAAATGTGGGTGGCCGCCACCAACAGTGGCAAGTTGGGTGTTGTTTAAATTGAGGAGGCATCATTGACCACCTCAGTTGTGGTTTGTTCTTTGGTGGTTGGGGATGACCTGTCAAAGAAACCAGATCAGTTGGTAAAGAAGGTCAAAAGTCTTGGTGCAGTCATGCCCAATAGTCAGGGCCTTGAATCTAGTGAACCTATAAGTAGTGAGTCTGGCTGGGCAGCCAACGTTATCACATTTAAAGTGATGTTGACAAATGGCTTTTTCTTGTCATTACAGCTGAAGCTGTAGCCCTTAGAGACAAAGCCAGCACCCCCTTTCTTTGTCATTATGGGGCAACTGGCTGGATAAGTGGCAGGCACAGTAAAGGTGAAATTTCAATTGCAGATATTGTGGATGGTATTTAGATCTCAGAGATCAATTTTATTATCCACAAGAGCACCAGGATCAGGTTCCTGTTCCTCTACACTCTTCAGGCCCTGAGGTGAGATCAGAGTGACAGTTAAAGCTGAATAACTTTTCCTGAGGATCTGAAGGGGAGTACAAAATACTGGAGAGTGGAGAGGGGTAGGCTGTTTCCCTCTGGCTCAGGTGATGGAGATGGGGTCTTGGGGGAGCCTTGGCCTTAGAGGGCTGCTTCTTTGGGGTAGTATTGGCCTTTTTGGCCTTTATAGGAGTGATCTTGGACTTTGAGGCCTTAGTGGCCTTGGACGCAGCTTTATTGATTGACTTGGGAGGCATCTAAAAGTGAATTAGCATTGAAATATGAGAAATTTGGGGTTGTTATTAAAAAGAAAAATGAGAAGGTTTTTAATATAAAAGTAGTAATTTTTTTACATAGAATTGTAGAAAAAGTCTTAAAGTATATAATATCTAAATTTTGATGTTTGTTTTTTTGTAGGAATAATTTTTTATTAGTAATGCAAGTATGCAAAACTTTGAGTTTTGACTGAAAACTTGCAGTCAAAATGGCGTTTTTGAAGTGACATAATTGAGGTGTTGTAGCTCAAAAACATAGTGTTTTTGACCATTTTTATATTAAATTAAGAAATTTCTGGTGGAGCTACCTCAACTGGACCAAAGAGTAAAACT
>QTSX02004440.1:0-122955 GCA_014839935.2 Entomophthora muscae
AGTAAATTATATTAATTTTTTGGCTTAAAATCAAGCTTTTGTTTAAATGGTGTCAACATTATGCCTGTTCCTTTTTAATTTTGCAATTCTGACTTAATAATTCACTATGAAAAATTAGCTTAGTTTGGAAATGCCCAATTCCGGCGGATAAATACTAAAATAATGTTGACATTCAGTAAGTCAACTTGTGGAATGAGTTGATTCTGGTGGTTGCCCAGATGCTCCCTAATTTACACAGGAAGAGAAAAACAAAGGGAATTCAATGAAGAGATCAAATACTATTGGGAAGCTAAGGAGTCACATTGGTTTTCCAAGTTACCAGCAAAAAGGCTGTGTATCCACTCTTGATAAGCCATATTCTGAGTGTGATTGTTGGTTACAAAATAGACCACTGAAGCTAAAGGTTGATTTTGGAAACCCTGTACTAGTTGACTGTATGCCAAAGCAGGCTGGATGAAATTGTTCATCAGCACACTAATAGTGTCTATTGATTCAATTAAACTAGATGGGAGACCAAAGTCCAGCAAGAAGGAGTGTAAGTCTTCAGAAGCGTAGCCAGGACAGATACCAGGGATAGAATGCATGGCTAATTTGGGGTTCCTGGTCATCAGTCCCCAAAGTGTGTCCTGGGTCATAGCCAGGAACCAGCTTGGAGGAGTTATCATTTACTAATAGAGGGTGTTGGCTAGCTATAAGTTTATACTGAGCCTACATTAATGCAAAATCTTTCAATACTTTTCCTATTACTAGGCGGGAATCCCCACCATGCACTTGTACTTCAGCTGGTGCTAAACCTTCTTTAGGCCTGTACCAGTCTTTCAGCAACCTAGTAAACTCTTTCCCAATAAACTCCTGTCCCCTATCTGTCATTTCAAGGTATCTAGTCAACCTCTCCCACTCTTCCTGGGAATTTTTACTAGTGGCAAATATTCTACAACTCTGAAAATAAGTATCATCTTCCCCTTGGCCAGGGTATAAGATGTGGGGCAATTTACTCTTGGGGGTTATCTGTACTACTTGGAACTTTGACAGGGGTTGAAATAGGCTTTTATTCACAGTCAGAATGAAGATCCCCTTAGAAACATTCTGATATATTGCCTGGGGGTCTAGGAAACAATAGGGATTTGCCAATACCTTTGAGTCCTCCAAAAATATCTTGGTGTGAGAATTAGGGGGCAGGTTAGAGGGGAATAAAACCTTGCTCTCAGCCACAAATGAATTCATGATTTCAGCAAAAACCAAAAGGCTGTCACTAACAATTCCTGGGAGGCCAAAAGGGGGAAATGAGTTAACTTAACACTAAAAGCAACAGTCAAAACCAAATGGTCAGATTTCACTAAAAAATTTCAAACTTTATTATAGTAAAGAATGATGAAGACAAGGTCTTTTACAACTCTTGCATTCATTTAAGGGATGGGATATAATTGGGGTGGTAGATTGAATGTCACAAACCAGTTGACTAATTATATGAGCGGTTACAAATGCATTTCTTGAGGCAGGAAGATCTTGAAAATTTTTAAATGGACATAATAAAAAGGAAAACTGAACCAAATAAACTCAGGAATATGCTTTGGATGCAATTACCACTGCTCCTGGCCGCTCTTGCACATGATATTTAACCAGAGGTGTCTCTTGGGTAGGTTAGGTGGGGGCATTTTCAGAATAATTCCAAAATATTAAATTGATGTCTTTTCTTGGGCTTTTTTGTTAACCTTTTGGATAAATATTCAAGCATAATTTGGTAGAAATTCCCAAGCATTTGGCAGGAATTGAAGTGAAGGCCTAAGGGGAGGTGTAACTTTACATTTGGACTCCTTGTACTTGGACTTGGGCTTCTTCTCTTGGTCTTGAACTCCTGCACTCTGCTCTAGTTTCAACTCCTTTGTCTTGGGCTCCTGCACCTGTATTTTGGGCTCCTGCACCTTTTTCTTATGCTTAAGTCCTCTGTGGAGTCATTGTGGCTTTTGTAATCCACTTGTGTCAGTTGCTGAAAATCCTCAGATAGCTTTCCCTTTTATAGCTCTTTGTTTCAGTCTGGTTCTCTCTCAGAACTCTCTTTTTAGAAGCTTAAAATATCCAGTTTTTTCTCTCTGTTCTATTAAACTTTATATGTATCTTACTTCAACCAACAAATACCCTGAGTTTCTGCATTATTTCCTAATTTTCTACAAGGCTTTAACTCTTCAGTTAAAGCCCTCAAAACACTGATCAAACAGGCTTTGACCTGCAGCCAATCAAACACTTGGACTCAATGGTTTTTTCAAACAGTTCACCCAAACTGACTCTCACTCTTGACCATAGTTCAAAACTAGCATGTCTTGCTCGGATTTTTAACTGCTCTACATTTTGAACAGGGGTTTTTGTTCCCGTCATGTTTCTTCAGCAAAACTTGAGTGCTTTGCCTATGATTTACATAGGGGATTTTCAAACCCTTGATTCTTCAACGTTTCTCCCTATTTCCCTTCATTTTCTTGAACATTTTGCGCCTTTGAACTTGCCTGTTGCTCACCTTTCATCTCTCCTAGTTGTTCTCAGCAAAATTTGCATATTTGCCTCATAGTTTTTCTGTTCTGTTTCTGGCCTCTTTCTGACTCCTTTCAACTTAATCCCCAAACTTAATAAATTTGCAATTTAAACACTATAATTCATTTCCTTTTCTTTTTAACATAATATGATAACTAATTCTCTCTTAATATTAGCTATATTGAATCCTTATTTAACTGCTTCTTTTCTTACTACTTTCTCACCTAAGAAACCAAAATCAGCATTTTTGCTTCTGAATCCAGCCTGGCTAGTCCTTCTAAGTCATCTTCTAGCTCTATAGCTAGTATTGCACTATCATCTTATGGTCCTTCTTCCAGTTCTTCAACCATATTTTTTCTCTTCAACTCAGCCAGCAATCAGTCCATCTTAGTCAACAAATAGCTCCTTCCAGTCATCAGTCCTTTAGCTATTCTTGTATCATAATCAGCTACTCCTGAATCATAATATTTCAGTCCTTCAGCTTATCCTCACTATGAACCACTTTGGTTCCAACTGCATAAAGAATCCTCCTGGTTTCAAACTTCAATATGAACCAACAGTCTCTCAACTAGTCTTCACTGTGATTATACAGTCCTTCTTACTAGTCTTCTCTGCTGATCCCATACTATGAACCACCTCAGTTCTTTATCTCAGTTTCAGTTAACAGAAGCTGTAGACCCAGGCATGAGTCTAAATTGAACTGGCGTTTGACTGGGCCCTTACAAGTGACAATCCACTTAGGCCATCCAACCATAGATCAATAAAGTCTATGACATTGTTTTTACTCACCCAGGTGATTAAGTCTGGGCTTTCAGTTGCAAAATAATCAGCTTTACTTCCCAGAGGCCTGATCACACCAAGTTCTGCAGCTGCTTCCCAAGAAACCGCCTTGGTGACCCCTCTGAGCAAATCCATGCACTCCAATACTCACTCTGGTCCCCCCCAAAGCTCCCATAGGGACATAGACAAGGACACCCTACCAGTCCATTAGGTAGGATGCTTGCTCATAGACCTCCTGTAAGCGTATTAGGGTATGTATAGCTCTCAAAGCTCCTCACCTCCCTGACAGCCCGTGTTACCTGCCAGGTGTCCAAAAGCTTACGGCTCTGGTAGCCAAGTTACCTACCATGCTGGCACACTTTCCTACCCTGGCAGCCTGTGTTACCCGCCAGGGTCTAAACAACATCCAGTCTGGGTAGCACACACTACCCACCAGGCTGGATCACTCCCCACCCCAAGAAGCTAAAGTTCCCTTCTGAGCTATCTAATTACTCACCCCTATCAGCCACAGTTCCCTGCTGGGTGAGGACCTCTAGCCCACAGCAGCCAATATCTCCTGCTGGGTGGAGACAACATCTGCCTCTAGTAGTCTTTACACTTACTAGCCAGGCCTTACCTTCCCTAGTAGCCATCATTCCCTACTAGGCCTCTACCTGTAACACCAACAATGCATTGTCAATCTTCAGCATAGCACCTTTATTTGAAGCCAAATAACCCTTGCCTTCAAAACTGCTTCCATATGGATCATCACAAGCCCCTAGCAGTCAAAGTTCCCTGCTGGGCTGGTTCATCACTTGCCTCTAGTAGTCCCTTGTTATCTACTAGGCAGGACTTACCTTTCCTAGTAGCCAATGCTCCCTACTAAGCCTATACCTGTCTTAAACCACAGCATATTATCAATTCTCAGCATTGTATCTTTATTTGAAGCCAAATCAACTCTCACCTGCAAAACTGCTTCCATGTGGATTAACACAGCTACCATAACAGTGTGGAGAAGGGAACAAGCGGTGTCACAATCTTGTTCAAGATCAATTGTCAAAGTTAGGAGAGGGCCCAGGTGGGCCCAGGCAACAGCATCATTACCATAGGTGTCTTGAGAGAGTTGATAATATCCTCTTCAAGGGGAGGACTCAAAACCTTAAGGGAATCATGTGCTTTAGTAACTATAGAAGAATGATCAGATAATGCGCGAGAGAAAAGAGCAACCAAGGGGCTGAAGGCCCTTGTAGTGAGCACTGTTTTCTTGTATTTGGATTTTGGGGAAGACATTCAAGAGGACACAGTGATGAAATTTTTTTATAAAAGGTTTGTAGCAAGAAGCTAGCCTTGGGTTAGCCTTCAGGGAAAAATTAAGTGGGCATATCTTGATTTACTGAAAATATAAAAGATATTTTCCTTTTAGTTTGAAGGAAATGACCCCTTTGAAGCATCTAAAGGCCAATACAAATTCAGGTAAACTTCTCTTTATTTAGAGAGAGAATTCCACTTATATAGTAGAATGGGAGCAGTATTTTTCACTAGATAGACAAGGGGCTGATTGGGTTTGAAACTGTACCAGGATTGGAATAGCTAAGGTAATACAATCCAGAATGTGTGGAGATGACATTCAACCCTTTTAAAGAAAAGAATCAACTGTTGAACTCAAAAGTTAACCCAACTAAGACTTTTCAAGTATTGCAATCTGCAGGCTATATCAAAATAGTATTAATGGTGTGATTTACAATAAACCCCATGGTAAAAATAGCAGCTTTCCAGTGTAACTGTCAGGAAGGAAGTATGGAAATAAGATTCCATGAGCCACCAGAACTTCAAATTATTGACTACTTCAATTATCTTATCATTCATCCAAGAAGATCCAGAAAAAGACAAGATAATTCATAAGACAAGGACAGGAGTGAAGAACCATAAGATTTATTAAATCATCACAAGGAGAATAATGTATAAGGGTTAAGAGGAAGGGAAAGTTAATTTATACTCATCAATTCTTAAATGAGAGGAGTCAAGGATACTACAAGAGGACATAGCATTTTAAAGGTATATTGGATAATGTAACAGTGGTTCATAAATAGCACCAATAGATTTATCTTGGTCTCAGCTTTCAGGAATGCCTTTAAACGTTGAGATTGGTTCTCTAGTCACAGAGATATGATTTTTGGGGATCAGCAATTATGTGCAAGAAGACAGATAGTTTGAAAGGTATTATAAATTCAGAACCTAAACATAAAAATGCGGGATTGTCAAATCCATGGTCCAAATTTTGAATCACTTTTGCGGGATGGCCTTTTTTAATTAAATTAAATTTTATTATTTTTATTTGAATTTTTAAAAATGCGGGAACTCATAGACACTTTGCAAATTTCAAGTCAAACTGCATATTTTCAATGGACAAAATGAATTAACTGGAATCAGATTTGAAACGTTCAAGTCCATCAACCAGTTTCATTAAGTTTACTATGTTTTTTGGAATTGTGGGATTTTCAAATCCAAGAACCAATTTTCAAATCACTTTTGAATGCCGCTAGTAAACTCAAATATTAACTGCAGGAACTGGAATCCAAATTGAATGTACAGTAAGAAACTAGGACAAATAAGTCCAAATCAAGAAGCTCCACTCTGCATAAAATCAAATGAAAAAAAATCTTGATAGCCATGTTTAGACATGAATTAAGTGAAATGTAAAATTTTCTAAACTGGAAATGATGCAATATTCTGCATTCTAAATCACTAATATAGCAACCACAAAACCATATAATGATATATGAGCCACCCTCCTGATGATGCAGAAATTTTTTAAAAGTTTTTTGGCCCCTGGCTACGCCAGGGGCCAACAAAAGTTTGTTTAGAGGAAGAAGGAGAGGTGGGAAAGGAAAAAACTTCAAAGTGAAACCTCACCAGATTTGTCACAAATGACAAACTTCTGTTGACTATGCTCATAGGAAAACCTCAACTACGGGATTTAAACCCTGATACCCTGCGGGCTGCCAGCCTGCAGGACCAGATGCCTGGCCGCCTGCAGATTTTTGGGCTCAAACCAGAGCAGGATTCAACTTCAGAGAATCTTCTAAGGCTTGATGAGCTAAAATTACCTGCACTGAGGCTCCCCACGTCAAAGGTTCCTGTTAATCCAACCAATGAGAGTTCAGGCCAAGCCAAAGATTGCGGAACAACTTGGACCACCACAGCAGGGGAAGCAAAGAGACTTCTTGTGGAATGCAGGCCACCCAAAGATGACCAACCCTGCAACCCAAAAGGGAAATTTGAGTCTTCTCAGTTCAAGCCAGCCAATGAAATAACTCCCACAATGGATGCCGCTGAAGGCTGTAAAAACCTGGTAGACAGTAGCACCAGGCCCAAAGGAATTTGTAAAAGTTTCTCCATGGCAGATGGGTATACTTATACCCTGGGCCGCCAGGAAGTTACCCATCACCATTCTTGCAATAAAGTGATATGAACCTTTGGTTTAACCAAGTCATCACATATTTGATTTTAGTTCTATTCCATTTGCAGACCAACTCCTGTGGTTTTTTGCCTCCCACTCATCCACCCCAAGAAACCACAGACCAGCTTCCCAAATTATACCGTCTGCTAGGAGTTCCCTTTGGCCCAGTACATTTCACCAAGTACCCGTCCAACCCTGTGTACTTGGAGTTTACCCAAGAGGAAATCCTAATCCACAACCCTGAGGCTAGAACTAGAGAGACAGAGACTGTTTACAGAGAAGGGACCAAAATCACCATACCTCCTCTGCTATTCCGCAACAAGTACAACTACTTGCCTGTCTATTTATTTCCAATGACATAACCCCTCACCCTGTGGCCTAACTGCCCACAGGAATCTATTACCGCCAATTAATCCACCTCCACTCAGATATTTGGAGTGATGTATATCACTCTCACTGGCCTTATTGATTCAATGGTGCCCGCAAGCGGACCCTGGGCCCTTCTGGGAAAATCATTATATTATATTGTAAAGTTAGCACCAATCTTGTGGTGGGCCCTACCTGCAGGACCTGCAGGCTGTACGCCTGCAAGTTCCTAGGAAGCCCCCACAGGCTGAACCCCTGACAGGATTACTACACTATGTGTTAATAGATTTCTATTAAGGATGCTTGCTTACAGTAGATTTTAGAAAATGCTAATAATAAAATAGAATTATAAATTACAATCTATCTTTATCAAGCTTCCTTTTTCTTAGTGTTTTGCTAGTTCATTTGCTATTGATAATGTACCTTAATTTAATTGGATAGTTTCACCTCTAGTTGCCTTGGTGATAGGAAATCAAGTTGCCTCTGCAACCACAGCTGGTCTCTCAGAGGTGACTTGATTTCCTATCACCAAGATGACTAGAGGTGAAACTATCCAACTAAATTAAGGTACATTATCAACAGCAAATGAACTATCAACACACCAAGGAAAGGGCAACTTGATAAAAATAAATTTTAATATATAACTCTATTTTATTATTAGCATTTTCTGAAATCTACTGCAATTGTCATAAGTGACAAACTCCTATTGACCATGCTTACTGGAAAACCTCAACTACAGGATTCAAACCCTGACACCCTGCGGGCTGACAGCCCGCAGATTCTTGGGCAGGAACCAGAACAAGATTTGACTTCGTAAAATCCTTTAAAACTTAATGAGTCAAAATCACCTACATCAACACTCCCCACATTAAAGGTTCCTGTTAACCCAGCCAATCAGTGGGCAGGCCTAGCCATAGAACCCAAAATAACTCGGGTCACCACAGAAGGGGAAACAAAGAAACTTCTTATAGAACGTGGGCCGCCCAGAGATGACCAACCCCACAACCCAACAAGGGAATTCAAGTGTTCTCAGTTCAAACCAGCCAATGAATTAACTCCAACAATGGATGCCACCAAGGACTGGAAAAACCTGGTAGACAGTAACACCCAGGCCAAAGAAATTTGTAAAAGTTCACCCATGACAGATGGGCATACTTATACTCTGGACTGCCAGGAAGTTGCCCATTGCCATTCTTGCAATAAAGTGACATGAACCTTTGGTTCAACCAAGTTATTCCATATTTGATATTAGTTCTATTTCATCTAAAGTCTACCTCCTGCGGTTCTGCACCTCATACCCATCAACCCCAAGAAACCGCGGACCAGCTGCCCAACCTTTATTGTCCACTAGGAGCTCTCTACGGCCCAGTACATTTCACCAAGTACTCCCCCCAATCTGGTGTATTCAGAGTTCATCCTAGAGGAAATCCTAATCTATGACCCTGAGGCAAGAACTAGAGAGACCAAGACTGTTTACAGGGAAGGCCAAAGAATCACTATAACTCCCCTGTTATTCTGCAACAAGTACAACCATCTGCCCGTGTATTTGGTCCCAATGACTCTGCCTCTCACCCTGCAGCCTAACCGCCTGCAAGAATCTGTTGCTGCCAATGAATCCACTTTCACTCAGATATTTGGAGTGATGTACATCACTCTTACTGGCTTTATATATCCTATGGTACCTGCCAGCAGACCTTGGGCTCTCCTGGGCATGTTGTTATCTTAATTTGTAAAGTTGGCCCCAATCTTGTGATGGGCCCTCCCTGCCGGGCCCGCAGGCCATCCGCCCGCAAGTTCCCAGGAACCCTCTACAGGCTGGATCCCTGACAGTAATCAAGTATCTAAATTTTAGCCGTCCTAAAATGGAATAGGGTGATTTTTGAGAATGCCTATGATTCTTAAAAGAATTAGCACAGATCCACTCTAGATCCTTTGACTTCCTGTCTGAGATGCCTATAAATTATATCTATTTAAAATTCACCTCATTTTTGATTTTAACTCTTGTTCTTGGATTTGAAAATCCCGCAATTTCTGTCAGGGACCCACTTGGCAGGGAATAAGCTCCCTAGCTGGTGGGCCAAGGCCCCCACATTCAGACCTGCAATTACCAATCCAATAGGAAGCGTGACCATTGCAAGATGTCCAAGATGCCCTAAGTAGGCAAATCTTCCAAACATAGAACTGAAACAACCAAGTAGATAGTAACCCACCAAATACACTAAGAGGTAAAAGGAAGCGTAAGGTCTAACAAGGGTTGGCTCAGCAGGAGGGGAAGTAAACAAGCAACAATAGTGGAACTTGCGTCCCCAATATCCAGATGGTTATTTGAACCATCCATTGGCAAGAGATTCCTTTTGGTGGGCATCATCAGGAGAGAAGTTGTACCAGTCAGTTGTAGGAGTTGGATTTTCTAAGGCCAAAACCACTGGCAAGAAGTAAACTAGAAACCAGGATAGGAATAGAATTCCTTTCATGGCTTCAGAGATGAAATTGTTATCAGAAAAGGTAGAAGTATCAGAAATAGGATAGTCTTTATTGTTGGAACAAGAAATAATAGAAGGTATGATTCACTTAAATACCATCAAAGTTGAGGCTGGAACATAAATATGAGGATCAGGTGAAATGAGAGGATTTTCCATGATATTTCAATGTTTGCAAGGCTGAAATTAATATCTGTTTCAAATGGGCATCAATTTCTGGCAAAATATTATGTAAAGTTATATGTTGCACCCAGTAGCATGTATAAAGAGCCTCAAGTTGATAAGCAATGAATCTGAAAATAATGGTTTTAAGCGGGAAGATCAAAGCCAGTGCTGGACGCTTAATCTTTAATAGTGGTTTCAAGAGCAAAAACCAAGTTGGATGCAGCCAATCAGCTTTCAAGCAGTAAGTGACGTCTACTAGAGGCTTATTAACAATTACGGAAGCAAGGCCAAAGTCAGAATTCATTGTCAAATGAATAGGCTTCTTATGAATTGGTAATATAATCTGATCTATCTTATTTGAATTAACATTTGCCTTGTCTTTAGGGTTTTGAGTTTGATCCCCGTCTGAGTTGAAACCAATACTGTTACTAGTGTAATTTGTTTGTTTACAGTCTTTCTTTGTTTTGGTGTTTAGGCCAAAAT
The DNA here is from genome assembly GCA_014839935.2 of Entomophthora muscae. Classification (NCBI taxonomy): domain Eukaryota; kingdom Fungi; phylum Entomophthoromycota; class Entomophthoromycetes; order Entomophthorales; family Entomophthoraceae; genus Entomophthora; species Entomophthora muscae. The sequence continues at coordinate 10,237 of QTSX02004440.1, forward strand.
TACATATACAATTAATGTAATCAGAGGAAAATTCCCTGAAAATTTCAGATTTGTTAATTTTTCCATGTTGTCTATGATTTGTTAGAATTAAAGGAAATACCAAATTGTACATTAGAATTCCGTAGTTGCTTGTTGTGTTTTGTCTTTTGTTAGTTGAGTTATCTGCTCAAGGGATTTGAAATTTGCCAATTTAAATAAACCAAAAAAGTCAAATTAAATGGTTGATTTTATTAAATATTTTAATTTTCACTCAGCTGAATTACCTGCAAAAGGGATTCGAAATTTGGACCAAGGATTTGAAAATCCTGCATTTTTATGTTTAGGTTCTGAATTTACTGTATGTGGACTGCAAAAGCACTCAGAAATGGCACAATTGAATTAAGTTGATTTAAAAACCTATTTTAAATTGGGTTTGAACATGATAAGATCAAGTAAATTTATATAAAATTTTGTCAGGATTCTGAATCCTGACAGTAACCAAAACCAATACCTTTGTGTGATTGCAGCTGTTGTTGTTGAACCAGAATAAAAATTTCTTGGTCTAAATTCTTTGCTGTGTGTCTGGAAATTTCCAACAATCAGCACCCCTTTTCTGTGAAACTGGCTCCTATTCCTTCTAAAGTGGTTTAACTTTACTTTGGGAAAAACAGGTTACATTTATCTTGGCAGGCAGTAAACCCACTGTAGCCGTTGCTAAATGCCAATGTGCTGGCTTATTATAAGCTCTACAGCTATTTGCTGAGGAACCAGCCCAGGATTCTGGGGCAGCCATTGGCCATAGATCCATTTATGATAGTGGAGCCAAATCAAGTGCTGCAGGAAAACTTATACCCTGGCTGTTCTAATGAATCTGCCCATGTGTGCTGGAAATTTCTACCTACCTAACAGATAAAGGTAACATTCTGTAGACAGCATGGGTTTTGTTGGTGAGGATGCTGCTCTTGATGTCAAAATAGGGTACACTTGAAAGGTTCTGGAATTGACACTTCTCTACACTGTATTAGTTTGGCAGGAATTGTAATAAAAGTAAAGGTTTGGTAGAGTTTTTATATATTGAGGGAGACATTGAATTGTGTTGATGGGGACACCTTCCATGAAAGCTTTTGGGGTGTCACCTCTAAAGGCCAAGTGAAGTGGTAGTGAAGCTTTCCCAGCTATCCCTCAACTTGATAAAGGCCAGGTCTCTGGTCAGCACGAGTGTGGCAGCTGAATCACTGCCCATCAGGGAACAAGGCTAGAAAAGACCTGATTGGTTCTATTGCTCAAAATGTTTGGGTTGTAGGGCAGCTGTTCCACTCCAGAAGTTTCTGGCATCAGAACAGCAGATGTTCCTGGAACATTGTGAGGCCTGAGAAATGTTGCCTCACTTGAGCTCGGGATATGCCATTGGACTGAGGGTTCCCTGGGTTGGAACGGTGCAGGCTGCATGATATCCCACCCAGCATGCCCTAATTCTAATCTAGCTGTGGCTGACAATGTGGGCCCCACTTCAATACTCTTGGTAATGGCTGTTGCCAGTTCTTTGGATTTTAGGGTGGGTGCCTGAACCCTTCCCAGTGGGAGATAAGGTCCAAGTACTGTGCTGGAGAGGTTAGAATAATGATGGTAGGACGATGTTGTCTCTTCAGCCTTTTTCAAGGGGTCCCAGTACTCACAGTTCTATAGGGAACGTTCCCATTGGCCAGGGTGGTGTAATGGAAATCACGGGAAAATAATAAGCTGTCTCCATGTGGTGGGGAATCACCCACCAAATCCACATAGAGTTAATGATTAACCACCAACGCAGCTTTAAATATTGTTTTGTGAAATTTCCAAATGAGATACTAGGGTTAAGTAAAATAATTAACCCCAACCAGAAAAGCCCTAGATAAATGGCCTGCGAGAGAATCAGAGTGTCTTCAGCATGAAATTCAGGACATTGGGATAGCACATGAGTTTCAGCTTTGACAGGAGTAGGAACAGCTCTGAGATTGACAGGCATTGAATTAACATTTAGCGGTGACGATGATGAAGTACTGACAGCAGGCCCCCATCTTCCAGTAATAATCTGGCTAAGGATTAAGTTGTAGGGAATGTAGCGCAACAATCCAACTACAGGATGCATTTCAAAAGTAAAGTTAGACCAGGGAATATGTGATTTTTTTATTGAGTAAATTTTGGGAGGACTCAACTCTTAAGAGTTGAAACAGTGAAAATTATTCAATATATATCAAAAATTGACTAAGCAATACCGCCTGGATCCTGGGCTCCTATTCCTTCCACATCGTCAAGTGAGTATCTAGTCCAGGTTACAAAGAACTCTTGAGTGACCAACTTCTGACGACCATGCTGATTAACAAGTTCATATCTGGTAACCCTTAAATTACGTCGATTTATCAACGTCAACTTACGGGGGGAATCAGATTTGACCGGCAAACTGGAGCAGCTGTAACCTATTTCTGATCAACTGTTTGATTCAAATCTGTTAAATCAGTCAGTTTCATTAAAGGTTTTTGGGCTTTCCACACTTTTCTACTCGGCCGAATAATCCCTGGCATTATGGAACTTACTGTGACAGGTGGGGGAAGATGGGCTGAGCAGCCCTCTTGGTGGCTTTCTATAGCCTAGTGAGGGAGTACCCAGGTGGTTTCAAATTCTTGGGTATGTTAGATGGCATCTGCACATAGTATACATCTTGAGTGTGTAAGTTCTCCCCTGCAGCTAGGTCCTCAGGGGGTTCCAACCCAATCAGATTCTTGGATATATGTTATTGGGGGATGAGGTGATAGCACCAGGGCTGATCTTCTGGCAGGCCAGGGCTTGGATCACCCCAGCTTGACTTCTCTAAAGGAGCAGTGTCATCATGTTTTGCCTATAGTCCTTGATGTTATTGTTGCGGCATGGTTGATTGCTCTTGGTCAGAGAACCATGCCCTGGGAGATAGCTCAACTGTCAGATAGAAGGTAGCCAAAGGCTCAGAGTCCAGATATTGCACTGGAATTGACCCTTCAGATGCCTAGAGTGATCTGGAGCTTTTAAGCCATATGGTATACATGATCTACATGGAAAGTATGTGGTGCGTCACCCAGCTCTATAGAGCTCGTTCTATATTTCTGATGAAGAGATCTATCTATTCTAAACCTTTACCTTGTATTATATGTTTCCCAGAAGTGTATGCTTGGCAGTATATACCTTAAACGACATGGTGGTATCTCTAGGGCACATGGTTGCTTAGTTGGAGCTTGAATCTAAACTTGGCCTTGGAACGAGCATGGTTGGGAGGTTTCTGCAGATACGCTTTCTGAGTAGATCCTTCCCTGGATTTCTGCGATCCTTGGTCAAGAGGAGTATGCTACTGGGGTTTTTGCAGGTGGGAAACGGCTCCCCTTTTTTCTTTTGGGATGGTTGTCCAGTCAGTTTCGTTTAGTAAAGGGGGCTGCTGATTCGTTTCAACATGAAAGTGCTTCCTACACTCGAAAGCGATGTGGCAGTGAGACAAGCCTTGGCTCAACGTCGGATCAAGGATCCTTTGCCCAGTAGAGTTACATCTAACGCTGTAATCACGTCATAAATTGGAGTGTTGGACTAAATAATGCAGCTTGACAGTCAAAATTACAGCAAATCCGCTATCAGATGTGTTTAATCGGGGAGGGGGTTAACCGCATAACTTTTAAGGATTAACATAAATACAAAACCGGAGGGGGAATCCAACTCTGCTGAGTTAATCTAGTTTGGTGGGGTTGGGATAGTTTCAAGCGGGGAGGAGGGTGATAGTGGGGCAGTGGGATGGATGTAGATAGAGTCAACTCTTTCCATGATATTGAAAACCATGATTTGCACGTCGTGGCTAAGATGGCGATGCTTGAGTGTTTTGATGACTTCTGCGCTGATTGGCCCAAAGATCTCACGGAACTGAAACGTCAGCAAAGTCAACATACGTTGCTTACCTGAGTGCCTGTAGCCTTGCATAGGAAGTTACCGACGCGAAGCACCACTTGATGCCAGAGCTTATAAATGCTTTTGACCCCAGGGATGAGGGGGTGCTCACTCAGGGCGTTGAACTTCTCAAAGGAATCCTTACATAGACTTAAAGCATGAGAAAGGTAATGAAGTTGTAGCTTACGGAATCAGGCGATTCTGGGTGTGGGAGGCATATGGCTGGAACTCGGGGTTTGGGGACAGATACATCTTAAGGAGCACTTTGATGAGACAAACAAGGCAGTTCAGCTCAAGGCTAAGCGCAGTCGAGGCAAACTTCTCAAGCTTGGAAACAGCTGCAGGGTTAGAGAAGGACAAACATGGTGCTTACATTGACGCTCAATTGCGTGTGCGAGATCAAAGGAAGAGTTGATGCGCTGGGTCTCGAGATATGCCCGCTCAACAAGATCCAGGATGAGGAAGATGTGATCGGGGTCTAGCCTTAAGAATACTTTGTCGTTCTGCAGAAACACATCTTCTACAAGAGAAATCATTGTAAGACAAAGGTTCAATTGCTGAGCAGGGGAAGTTGGAACCAGCGGAAGCGGCGAGGAGGCCTCGAGCTTTGAGATGGCAGGATTCTCCCGGGCGGGGATGGTAAGGCCTTCTGCTTCCTCGGGCGCTTGAGAAATCCGGCTGGAGGCCTTGAACAAGCGGATGACAATGGATATGATGCGTTGCCAGTCCTCCTCTGACATGCGGTCAATGTTCTCTTCAAGGAGAATGCGCAAACAATCGGCACCGACTCGACAGAGGGTTGGATCCTCTGATAAAGTTAGAAACATTCCAAATCATGGTTACCTTGGCATAAACAGACGGAGAGGAGATCAAGTAGACCATCAAGGAACTGGAAAACTTTGTCAAAGAACTCCGTAAATAGACACACAAACTTGCGCAAGGCATGCACAAGTGTAGTAGATACCCACACTGTAGCTTCATCGCTGTATGATGAAAGCCCTGCCACCTTATCCTTGGCCCCCGGTTGTCCAATGGCCGAAAAGAGTGGGAAGAGCACTTGGCTCAAGAGATGCTCCCAGAAGGACTCACTGAAGCTCTGGCCGTGGCGATGCAGGTGGGTAAAGAGGTGATCCATGGCACGGGTACGGACTTCCAGATCCTTGACTTCGAGTACCATCTCCATCAAGCCCTGGAAGATGGCAACCCAGTAAGTATCCTCGGAGTTTGTGTTGATGACGCCAGAGTCAATCATGTGATTGCTGGCAACTTGGAAGGCCTGGACGGCATGTAAACTAAGGGTAAGTACAAGGGTTAAGTGTGCTAGTACCTAGTTTTGGGGAAAAGAGGATTCTTGGCAAACTGCGCAAGGCACGAGAGGAAAGCCTTGAAGTTCTCGGGATCAGAGGAGATCTTGTCGAAATAGTCGTTGCCCAAAGCCTTGGCGATCTCAAATGCGCGGGTGACAAGATCGGCATCGCGGTCAGCCGCAGCCGCCCCCAGGCATTGGAAGGCAGTCTTCCATCCGGACTTGACATGATTGGCACTGGCCTGCACCATGTACTGCAGACACTGGATCACCATATCCTTGATGGCGATGGATGGGTTGTTGCGCACAATGTGGACAAATGGGCTGAGGAGTTCTTTCTGGAACTGGAAGTTCGACAGCTCTTCGCGGTCTAAAAATTTGGATGAAAGCTGGCGAAGCGATTCAACGAGGAACGAACTGACGGTATCGTTGGAGTGGCAGCCAAGAGAGCAGAAGACTGGCCCAAGTACAGCCCAGATGTCCTTCCACTCAAGGCGAATACGATTCATGTTGTAATAAGCTACCTCGACTACCTTCTGGATTGAAAACATCTTTGGTGAAGACTTGGCTTTGACGCGATCAAAGGTGGAGGGTAAGTCTGCAAGCTCATCCATGGCGATCTGCGACAAGGCACGGATGAATTGGACAATGGCAGGTCCAGTCAGGCGCACCGAGTATGCAAACACTTTATCGACAGCAATCAGCATGCTTTGGGAGTTCGATTCGGCCATGGCCAAGGAGCTGAAGCGAGTGGTGTCGCGGTGGGCGATGAGGGAGCGGTCTTGGCCGTTGGTGGAGGCTGAGAAGTTGGGCACCAGCTGCAGTCGCACCAAGTGATTAACGATCTGCAGCACGTCAAGCCAAGAGTGCTTGAGATAATTGCCTTCGTCAATGGCAATGTCCAAGACGGTGCGAATAGCTTCTAGATTCTTTTGGCGCATCTCATGGATGTTGCTGAGGAAGCAGAAGTTGCTTATTGCCGTCACAAACGCACTACGCGCCAATTCCAAGTCAAAGAATCCAGCAATGTGGACAGCACTGCGGAACCCATCCAGGCACAAGGCTACGATGCGGTTGTTTTCCTGTGACTTGAGCAGCTCGCTAATGGCGGCTAAGCTAGCCATCCAGCACAGCTCAAACATGGGCCGCACGTGCTCAAAATGCGAGGCCGAGTAGAAGATTGCCATCCCACCCACCTCATCTAGGTGCGCCTTGCGGCTGAGCAGGCGCTTGAGGTATTTTTCGGCGTTGGACTGCATCTGCTGCGAAGGTTCGGCGTCGCTGCGCTGAGGACTGACGTCATCCTTGAGTTTGATCTCAAGCGATCTAATCTGGTGGTAGATGCCAGTTAAAAGTTCCTCGGACAGATCCCCGCCTTCGTTGATGCCGCGGTTGTTCTTGATAAACTCTTGCAGGGTCATGCGCCGCTTAACCTGAGGGTTGTGCAAGTCGGTGTTGAGCATAATGACTGAGTAGGCCAGCACGTACGCCGTTTCTGCAGTGGCGAATGCATCGGGATTCTGTCCGGAAAAGCGCTCGGCAAACTTGAGCATGAACCGATCAATCTTTTGTGCTTCGCCTGGAAGGCGGAATGTCTGTAGAAAGTGACGCAGGGCAGAGACAAACTCAAGGCCGCTGAAATCCAGCTGATCGACAAAGGCATGCATGATCTCTACGCTCCTTTCATCGGCATCCCCAAGGAATTCGCCAATCATTTCCTTGTTCAGGCTGGGCGACTGGAGTAGGAACTGTGCTATGTCTTGCGGTTGACTCGATGGAATAGAGCCATTCTTGACGAGAAGGTCGATGCCTTTTTTTGGCTTTTTATTGAAAAGGTCGGTGCCCTTCTGCAGGGCCTGCTTCTCAAGCTTGCACTGTTCAAACTGGCTGGGATCGTCACTTGCTTGAGGCAAGCTCTTTGTTGAGCTGAGGGGAGAATCGCCATCAGCAGCTTTCTGGGCAATGTCGGTCATCTCTGCCACGGTGCCATCGGCAATGGTGTGACCCTTGTTGCTCCATTTGACAAGGGACTTGAGTATGCCCATAAGGCACTCCATGGCACGGTACTGCAAAATAGCATCGGTGAAAGTGACGCGCGAGAAGAATGAGCGTGAAATATAGCCACCCGTGAAGCGATCCGAAGTCAGGGTGGGCAGTTTCAAGAGGTCATTGCGGTTCAGCAGCTTTGAACTCAGCTGAAAGGCATCAGCATCCTCCCACACCACCTGGGATGAGTCGTCGGTTGCCTGGATTGACGTGACAAGCTTCGAGAGTGCGCCTGCCAAGTGTTCGAAAATGTTGTTATTGAGCGAGCCACGATCGCAGTCGTAGTTGAGGTAGATTTCAACCAGCATCTGGGGATCTGCACATAGTTTAGCTAGAAACATGGTGAATAGAACGTGTTTTTGACGCTGGTTTCCAGAAGGCTTGGCCTCGAGGATTGGAATGATGATTTCCTTGAGGTAGACTTCAATTTCACGCTTAAACATAAGTAAATGGACTTGGTTTGGGATACCTTGAGATGGGATCGCATGGATTCAAACACGCTTTCAAAGATGGCCAGGGTCAACTCATAAATCTTGGGTAGAGTAGTGACAAGGTTACGCGTCAAGCACAGCCCGAAATAGGGCTTTACTGCGCTGAGAAAGGTAGCTTCACGAACCTGGCGGGGACCATTCTCATTGCTTGCAGTCAGAAAAAAAACCTTTGCTGTTGTAAAGACTTCAGGGAATTCAGTAACAATGATTAAAATGAGGTAAAGTGCCAAGAGCTTGGACCGCAACGACATGCTCCTCACATCAACGCTCCTAAACAAATCTGAGTAACCCTTAAAAGGCATGGCTTACGACTCTGCCTGGAATGGCTTGATGGACAGCTTGCAGAGGGCGCGAAACAACAAAAATCCATCCAGCACATTCATATCACTGCTAGAATCGCAAATATTCCCTTGGGCTTGTGCATTGGCTGCTGCCTCTGCAGCTTTTCTAATAACATTAAGCATTAAAGTTAAAGATGATGTTACCCTCCAAGTGCTTCCAAAGAGAGTTTTTCATCGGTTACGCTTTCTGTTGATAGGATTGGTACAAAACTATTGAAAGGAATTACCTTGAGAATTGTCTTCCTCATCGGAGTCTTCTTCAATAATTTGGGAGTTGCTTTCAACCGCATCAGAGAAAATAGTACGAGTGCTACTGCACGAAGCAGGTCTCCCCAAGTTGGGTTTTCTCTTGGCATCAGGGGCCTTGATTCGCCCAAATACAGATCGAGACATCTGAACCAGAGTTCCTTGAGCAATCGTTTGGTTGCTAAGGTTACGGGAGAGGAGGAAAATATTGTATAGTGTTCTAATTGCATTGAGCAGAGCTTCCTGGTGAATAATTGTCGAAGACGAAGAAACTGCTGCCATCAGCCCCTATCATAAATTAATCCCAAGCCCCAAATTTAGAAAACCTTAATGATTTGCGTCTGGATGCTATCGTCGGTGATCTCCCCTTTGAAGCAGCTACAGATGGCTAGCACTGCTTTTTCGATCGGGCTGCGATCTTTTTTATCGGACTTTGGAGAAGAAAACAGCGTCTGATTTGATAGGTAATCATATGTGATCAGCTTGCTAAGACCATCAAGCCCGATAAGAGTTAATGTTTGGGACCCGGTTTGACACGAAGTCAACATGGGCTGAAGGATCACTTCGATATTATGAGGAAGCTGACTACGGAATCAGGTTTAGTGTCAAGGCTTTCAAATAAATTCTTACGCTCTCTCACGAGAAAATCCATCCGTCTTGGCCAAATCTGATTTCGGTTGTTGAAATGGATGTATAGATAAAATACGTACCTAAGGCTCGCTGGGTGATCTCTCGCAAATCAGCAAATCTCTGGATGGATTTTGATTTCAGGATCTGTTCATAAAAGCCAATCAGAAAAACATGGGAAGAAACAGGTGAAGAAGTTAGATACTGGCTATCTCGCCTATGCGGCTTAGTGGCGGAGGAATCGGGGGTAGCAGATCGAGGAGATCTGGCGGCGGGTGGTGTGGTTGTTTGTTCCTCCAAACTTAAAAAACTTTCTACAGGGTTGGTAGAGACGGCGGTTGCCATGGACATGATGAGAAACCCTTAGGTTACAGTGGCTATAAGTTGCTTGAAGGGCGGATTTAATCTTGGGCAATTTGCGGGTATATTGGTTGTCGTGGACGTCCCTGCGATATTGCAAGGTCAACTGCTTATAGGTGGCACTTTAGCCTGTTCTATCTTACCTTGGGTATTATGCCATTTCTTTTCATGCATGTAAAATTAACCCCTTCACGTCAAATGTTAACGGGAAGGAAGCTCCGTCGAAATCCCGTTAGCAAAAACGTAATCTCGGTTCGCTTTCATGTACTTGCCAAGCTATTATGCAGGTTGAATTTAACGCCGCTTTTGAACTTTAATAAAAACGACTCGCTTAAGAAATACACAATTCAAATTTGAAGTTACCGAAATAAAAAACGTAGATCACGGTTTGCTCCTCAGACCCATTCCATCTCCAAATAATAAACTTAATCAACTAAAGATCCACCATCCTTCCCTTTTCAAGATCAAGTTTCCTAAAGTGTCGCCAATTAAATAATTCCTGAAGTAATTAATTAGCATTCCAAAATACCCTGAAGGATTTACATCACAACCAAGGCCCCAATGATTAGCTGATAAAGGGGTATTCTGAGTTTAATGTTCGAGCAGGTATAGACATCCAACAGTGCTTTAAATAGTATCCTACTAATAGTAATCCCAACAACATTTACTTCAAAGGTATATCTGACAAACTACTACATTCTGAGAAGCTAACCTTATGCCATACAATCACTGAATATCCTACAATTTATAGCATCTGCTGTACGCCAGAAAAAAACTTGATTTATTTCAGTTATTAATAGCATAAAGCCTTAATAATAAAAGTATTGACACAAAGCTAAAATCATTCTCCCAATGCCTTTACTATCAGCCAATGATGCCATTTGGTAGTTAACAGATACCAGATCTAAAATATAACCTTTGTGCCTAATTTTTTTATTCGGATGGAAAAATAAACCAGATTGGCAACAGCTAATATGCTGGCTGCAATGATAATATAGAAGGACATACATCTAATGGAAATGATTTTATAGAAAAAAGTCCATCATAACCTTAATTGTCATGCTCAGGGTATATTATTAGCTTCAGATCTTTTATGCTGGATGTTCAGGGGTTCAAATAATTTACTACTAATGGTAAGTTATAGCTGATAGTGTCATAACATCTTTGATTACTCCCTCCTGGGAAAGTAATTCCCTGAGTGATTTCCTGACTAATCATTAAGTTTTTGGCACTCTTTTTGATGACCCATATAATATGGGGATAACCGCTTTCAAACCCTAAGTGGAACACTACTTGGACAAGTACCATGACTGTCATAACTTACATGGACAGTATGTAGCTTCTCATGATACTATATAATCTTCACTATTCATATCAAATAAAGTATCATTCTCTTCTTAATTTTCCCCTTTATCTTATTTCATATACTTTCAAGAAGTATATACTCAACAATAGTAATTAAGCCTCTTATAAAAATCAGGTGAACTCTTGTTGGCAAAATCCTATTGTAGAGACTGTTGTAAAAAACTAGGAAACTTAATAGCACTTATGTGAATATAAATTAGTTTTTATTTACTGTTATGTCAGGGATCCACCCTGAAGTGGGTTTCTGAGAACTTCCAGGCAGACAGCTCACAGGCCCAGAAGGAAGGGCCCACCACAGGATGGGAGCTAACTTTACAATGTAGGATAGTGATTTTCCAAGGATGGCCCAGGGTTTGCTAGTGGGCACCATATAATCAATGAGACCAGTAAGGGTGATGTACATAACTACAAATATCTGCGTGGAGGTGGACTCACTAGTGGCAACAGATGCTTGCAGGTGGTTGGGCTGCGGGGTCAAGGGTGGGGTCATTGGTACCAAATACGCAGGCAGGTAGTTATATTTATCGCAAAATAGCAAGGGCGGTATAGTGATCCAGGTTCCTTCAGGACTAATAAGCTCTGTTTCTCTGGTACAGGCTTCTGGGTTGTGAATTAAGATCTCCTTTAAGATAAATTCTGAGTAATCTGGGTTGGGAGAATACTCTGTAAACTGTGCCGGGCTGCATGGTGCACCTGGGGGACGGTATAACTTGGGCGGCTGGTCCGCATTTTCTTGGGCTTGGTGGGAAGTGGGGATGGACCCGGTAAGATCAAACTGAAAATGATAAAGTGCTAAAAAGATGTAGGGTAAGACCTGCGTGAACCAAAGGTTCATAACACTTTATTGTAAAAATGACAATGGGCAACTTCCTGGTGGCCCCAGTGTGTAAGTTTGCCCATCTTCCATGGGAAAACTTTTGAAAAATTCTTCAGGCTGGGTGGTATCATTTACCAGGGTTTGGAAATTCTTAATGACATTCAATGTGGAAAAATCTTCATTGGCTGGGTTAGGGCAAGGAATATCAATTTCCTTCTTTGAGTCATGGGATTTGTCATCAACTAGCTGCCCTTGTTCTTGGAGAAGCTTCTGTGATTCTCCATTTGCAGTGGCCCAGGTTATGGCAGGGATATTGCCTGGGTTGGGACTCTCATTGGCTGGGCTAAGAGGATCCTTCAGAGGGCAGGGTCTGGATGTAGAAGGGCTTACACTGGTGGTTTTTGGAGGTTTCTCCAAAGTCAAATACCTTTCTGATTTGAGCCCAAAAAACACAGGCTGGCGGCCTGCAGGGTCTCAGGGTTCAAATCCTGTAGTTGGGATTTCTCATAAATATTGATAACAGGAATTTGTCACTCATGACATGTTGTAACATCTTAAATTGATCCCTCTCTGGAAATATTTTCTCTGATAAATGACTCAATTGACAAGTAAAGGGTGGCAACAACATTCAATCCATGTATCACACTAGGATCAAACATTCAAGCTCCACAGGAATTGGGATCTTCAAAAGCCCCATGACTGCCAGGGTCTACATGGACACTATGCAGTTTATTGCCTAACTATATAACACTCTTCTTGTATATTTAAAAAAATAAAATTCTCTTCTTGATTCCTCCCTCTTATTTTACATTGAATACAGTTCTAGTAGTACATATCCAATGTCAAAACAATGGGGTTGACCCCCCGGCAAGGTTCCAACTAAACGGGTTCAAGTCCCAAAATCTGACTTCCCAGTGACCCAAAGCCAAATGCAGAAGTCCAATAAAATTTCCAAACCTGGTAACATGATCATATAGCAATCATCACATAATGAATGTCTCAATTCAGCGCTTGACTCTCTATAAGGATCAAGCCACCCCCTCAATCATCCAAGTGAGTGATCACCATAATCATGTTCCCAATATCCAAACTCACAGCAACTATATAACACTTATCTCTCAATAAATAACATCATTTATTCTATAATCATTTCCCCCCTTTGTAACTCTGCTAAAACAGCACAGTTACAACATCAACAGTGGTATCACATAGGTTCTGGATGCTACCTTACAAGAGTAAATATTACCTCCAAAAAATAAAGACCCAGTAAATGGCACTCCCTACCAGCTAAGAACTTACAAAGAAGGACAACTCATCCCTAATGGATACATCATCTTTAATAATGTCCTTGTGCCCATCAAACAGTTCAACAACAGTAGTTTTAAAACCTTCCAAGATAAACAAGACCATCTCAGTCTAAAACCAAAATTGGAACTCAAGGAATTTATATTGAATTGCAATAGATCTGGATCTACTTCAACTTTGTTTTTAGACCAAGAAGATTTTGTTTATCTCAACAGGTTATAAAACTACTGTAGTGTTGTAACTGTGCTGTTTTAGAAGAGTTACAAGGGGAAAAATATTTAAAAGCTAGATAATAATCTTTATTGAGAGATAGTGATTATATAGTCAATGTGAATCAAGGATAACAGGAACATGATTGTGTTGATCACATGGCTGGATGGTGAAGGGGGTGGCTTGATCCTGGTAATGAGTCAAGCACCAAAACAAGGTATCCACCATAAGGGATCATCATCTGTTCATGTTGTTGGATTTGGAAATTTGAGTTGACTTCCTAGTCTGGCTACGGGTCACTGGAAAATCGGATCACAGGTCACAAATCTGCTTGGTTGGAACCTTGCTGGCGGGTTGAGCCTGCTGTTTCAAGAGTAGTTGAACTGAAAGAGGAACATTGAACCAATCAACATAACAATTAGTACCATTATATCACACATGATTGTACAGTGCCTTTTCTCATCATACATTAGCACATTTACAGGCTTTGTAAGAGAACAACAATCTATAAATTCAGACAACACAAACCAAATTCACACAATTCAGACACCCCAAAGACTCTTGAGACACAAATAATTTCTCAGGGTTGCCAGAGTTGCCACAAATCCTGTAGGGGATTTTTTAAACCCAGCCTAGCTCATAATCAGAGCTGGGATCTCTTTTAAAAAGGCCTTCATTGAGAATTCTTCACTTAAGGACGTTGAAATCATGATTTCTCAAGAGGTCAGCCATCTCAAGATGATAGGGTGTATTGATTAATACATTGTTGCATATAACAGCATCCAAGACAGAGCACTCTGCCATATGAATTTTGATGGCCCCTATGCTCTTGTAAGCTTTCATGGTGTCCTTCTATCCTATATTATGAGACAATTTGAGCTTAACCTCTGTTGCAACTGAACTGATTATAGCTCAGTATCTATATTGGGGAAGACAACTGTCACACCTATACTGGTGTCTGTCTGAACTTCCACAGGAGAGGCAGGCTGTGTGACAGAAATGGTTGAATAGTAAGAAGCAGTCTCCATGTGGTGGGGAATCACCACCCAAATCTACATAGAGTTGAAGATTAACCACCAACAAAGCTTCAAATACTGTTTTGTAAAATTTGCAAATGATACACTAGGGTTAACCAAAATGATTAACCCTAACCAAAAGGGCAACAGCGCCCATGTTGACACTAAAAATGTTGAAAGTGGCCATGTCAACACTTTTAATGTTGAAACTATAGTAAAGTGACAACCCAATTTTACTTAATGTTGTTTCCTGGATGTTGACACTTTTTTAATTAACAAAACACTTTACCCTGAATATTTTTAATATAAAATTTTCAAAATACATTATTATACTAAAATAACCCCATAGAGTTCAAAAACACAATAAAAAATACTGTAAGTAATAAGAATAAGGAGATATAAGCAAATATATTTCAATTCACTATGTAATTTACACTCTTTATTATAAAAATATTTTTTATTCCCATAAAAATTAAAATTCCAATGAGAAAAACATAGAGATATTTAATATATCATAACAACTACAAAATATAAGAATTTTTTTATTTAATTTATTATACTTTATATAAGCACAACTGAAAATATCTCATACCTTAAAGATAAATTAACAAAATATAAGATATTTCTTACAAAACCACATTGAAACTGTATCTTAAACTTACTATTTATACCTAAAAAGATTAGTACTATCCAAAAAAATAATTAATATAAAAATCCAAAAGTAAAAAATATACAGGCAAAGCAAAGTAATGTTTATTGGTCTAATTAAAGCCACCAGCAAGAGCAGTGGCAATATCTTCTAGGTACTTCTTGATTTCTGCCACCTTATAATTCTTCTTGACCACCTTCTGGACGTCCTCCTGGTAGTCCTGGTCCTTACCATTTCTCTTCTTGGGGTCAACTGGTTGGCCAGTTCACAAAACTTGAGAACATTCTGGGCCTGCTCTTTAAATCCACTGCCCCCTTTGGCCTTGGATAGGACCTTCTTTCCTTGTCACACAAAAAAGACCGCCCAAAGTCCAGAAAAACCACTTAATTCACTCAAAAATTTAGCTCACACTGTGGATGAAAGATTTGTGTTGGCATACCCCGCAGAACCCCTGGCTTTGGTTGCCCCAGCCTGGGAAGAAACACTGGTTAATTTGGACTACTTATTAGCTTGCTATTGTCCTCTCTTAAAAACAATCAGAAACGCCCAATCAAATGGGGCCACATCCATGACCAGAAAGTTAAATGAACCTGAGCTAGTTGAGCTGCCTTTCAGCCAATCAAGTGATTCTGCAGAAATTAGCTTGAAACCTTCCAGTGCTCCTGGCCTTGATCATCAAAATTTCTCTTCCAGCCAATTGGATGCAAGTCAAGTTGGTCATGTGATTACCCCCTAGCAACTCACCCCTTTTTACAATGCTAGGGGACTTTGTGTCCCCTGCTTGTCAATTTTCAAATTTATTAAAGTTTTGGTTGTTGCACTTCATTTTGATCATTTATTTGGGCTGAAACTAAGTTTTGAGTCCTTGTCATCTATGAGATTAAAGTGCTAGTCATTTCCTTTAAACTTACCTTACCTCAACCCGCTTTGAACCTGGCACCTCTCCAGACATCCTTGGAAAAGGCGTCAGCATATAGGCGTTGCTTCTTGTTGCTTTTGCTCTTAAAACCCGCTCTCAAACTTGAAATTTCAATTAATTTTCAATATAATTACTACAGTAGTTTTAAAAGCTATGGCGGCAAGCAAAAATACTTCAGATTTAAACAAAATCCAAGTTGCGCAAGATTCAGGATTCAATTAATTTAAATATTTTTGGTTAATAAATGAACTTTCAAACCAAAAACAGAATTTCACTAACCCATTATACAAAATTAAAGCAAACATCAAGCGGTGTAGTTCAAACCACAAACAAAATGAACTTATACATCAAGTGAAATGGATGGATGCTGTTCCAGAGTATATTATAATCCAATCAGGATTCATATGGGGCACCAACAGAAGAACTAAAACAAAACAAAACTTGAGCAATCTAGAAGCAAGATTACACAAGCACAAAACAAAATGAACTCACACAATATGTGTAGTATGAGCAGCCTGAAATAGAAAAATAAAAGTATAACAGCCAATCAACAGCTATCTAATTTAGGAACAGAGGCATTTTATCCATTTCCATGGCTCCAGATTTGTATGAAAAGGTTTTGAGAACCTTCCAAATATGGACTTGAGATTGCAATAAAAATAAATCATAAAATTTTAAAATATCTACTTTTAGTGATTTTATCCTAGGTTTTTTACAATGGTTTTTACAAGCAACATCTTCAACTGCGCCAGCAGCCAAGCCAGCAGCAGCCAGACCAGCTTCAATGGAGGTGAGGCTCAGAACGTGGAGGCACCTGTTTACACCCAAGCCTTTGAGGCAGGTAACAAGGAAGCTGACATGTTACTGTCCCCTGACCCATATGGCTTTGACTTGTTTGAGAGTCACTTGGCATCTAGCTCTGCCCTTGCTCCCACACCCACCCCTGCACAAGCTGCCTGTTAACCAACCAATCAGGATGGTAACCTTGATTTGGAACAACTTCCCGCCACCGCCCAACCTGCTCCCCCCTCAGCCAATCAGGCTTCAGCTCCTGCTGCCCAGCACCCCAAATGCAGAATAATCACTGCCCAAATTCTTCAGGAAATTGTGGCACTCAACCTGCAGGGTCTGTCCTGAGATCAGATAGCCAGCCAATTACAACTCCCCCGGGCTACTGTCATGTGGGAATTCAACAACCTGATGAATAAGGGAAATCTGATTGGGACAGCCAAGAAGTCAAAGAAGGCCACAGAGTCCCAGATCAATGAGGCATACCAAATAATGCTTGACCTCCTCCAGCGGGACCGCAAGCTTCCCTTGACCCAGGTCCAGAAGCAACTTGCGCACCATGGCATTTGGGTGTCTGAGCGCATGGTGCAGCTCTGGATGCATGGAAAGGTGGCTTCAATTAGGGTTCTTACAAATTTTGCCGGCAACCAATGGGATGGCGCTGAGGATTCCCCATATGTCACCACAATTGAATCAACCCTGGTCAGATGCTTGACAAGTCTAACAGATGACATCATGTTTGTCTTGTACTACAAGTTATCAATTGCATTTGACAATTTTGGCAAGCAAGGAAAAGCTGCCGCCAAGAATAGAAGGAAGAAGGTCAAGAAGGGGACATTCATTGGTGCATTTCTGGCTGTTTCAGCCAAGGGTTTTGTCTACTATTGGGCAAACCCTGATTTCATCAATGGTTACTCATACAGCCACATCCTTGGTGGATTGCTCGACTCCTGGGATGGCTCAAATTCCAAATACCAGGTTTTCTTGAGCCACCAGATGGAGGGTAGCTCCACCGCCCTTGAGATTATCCAGCAATGTGGGCACCAGGCCTCTGTGTACCCAGCTGACCACGCAGACATCCATCTGGCTGATGTTGTGTTCTTTAATATTAAAGATACACTCTGGGAGCGCTGCCCTCAGGCTTTCAACAACCTCTATCTTGGGGTCCTTGATCACAATTTTCTCTTTGGTCACCAAATGGTGGCTGACTTGTTTGCAAAAATGGTTTTCCATGTGAACATGGGCAACCAATCATGCAAGGATAAGCGCCTCCCACCCCATGCCACAGCCACCTACCAGCCCATCCAGCCAATGACTGATGAGGAGTACAATGAGCGGTATATGGCGGCCATCACGCGTAATCCTCCTGCCTCCACCCCCGCCACTAACACCCCACACCCACAAATCCAACCCATCCAATCCCAGACCCCCCAGGCTAGTACTGCCTCTACGTCTTCCTTCCTGCGTCATTCTGCCTACTAGGCATCACTCTTCCCCGCCTCAATAAACCCCCTGGTCCTAAAAAATTTCTATTTATATTATCTGTATTTTGAATTTTTTTGTTTGTGTTCTCTTTGTTTATAGTTGGCTATATCCTTTATGTTCAGCTTATTTCTATAAAATTATATATTTACTATGTTGTGTATCTAGATCCCAAACACAATTATTTTTAGCACTCAAACACACCCACTTGTGAAAATATTAACAACAATTTGGTGATCAACTGAATTTAAATTAGAAAATTGTAGGTTAATTGTATTTAGATAAAGTTGTTACTGATCCAAATTCAAAACCTTTATGTCACAACAATCACTTTATCACTTGGCTCCTGATTGGCTTAAAGTTTATCATTAAGGTTTTGAATTTGGATCAGTAACAACTTTATCTAAAAACAGTTAACACTATAATTTTCTAATTAAAAATTTAGCTGATCACCAAATTTAGCTGATCACCAAATTTTTGTTACTATTTTCACAAGGGGCTATGTCAAGCGCCAAAAATAATATGGTAATCAAGGAAACAATGCCAACACAAAGAAAATGACACATATTGAGATGAGCATAAAACATATACACAATGGGTAAAAAGATGGGATAATGTAGTAAATGGGAAAACAAAAAGGAATAAACAAAGAGGCAACAGTATCAAAATAATACAGAATTTATTGGGGAAAAAGCTATAAAAACATATGAAAAAGTTAGTAAAAAATCAATGAGAGAATTGGAAAAGCTTCTGAAGGACCTCAACTTGGCAATTGCCAAAATAAAGGACATTGACCGCAAGGTCAAAGCCAAAGTGAAGTCTGCCGCCCTCACTGGGGACAAAATTGATAAGGTGTCCGCAAAGGCACTAATGTCAAAAATGCCAGACACCCCAGAGAAGACAATTGAGCGCTTACTAAATATTTTAAAAATTGTGGTTGAGGGCCTCCAGTTCAAGGCATACAATCTTTCCGCGCCATCTGTCTGGGTTGATGACCCAGAGATGTATGCCCACCTCAAACCTGCCAAGCGTGCAGGGCAGAGGATACCAAATTGCTGGCGCAATTGCTTGCACCAAGAATGGCAAAGCCGGCTGAAGCCACCAACAAGGAAGAAACCTAAGAAGGTAACCTAAAAAATTATAATTAATAAAAAAATTTAAATACTTACCTTTTTTTAGAAGATATTGATGGTGAACTCCGCCAGGTCCTGGTTCCTTTTGTCCCCCCACCTTCTACTCCAACTACGCCACTCATGTGGCCAAACAGCTTTTCCTATCCCCCCTGTCTTGCAGGAGCTTGAAGACAGGATTCATGGTACATTCCCAATGTCCAGGGAGGCATTGGATGGGCTTTTGCATGGTGAGGGGGCATCTGAGTGGGCAGTTACTGCCTACAAGGATGCCCAACTGATCCACCTGAACCCGGTTGACCTCAGTGGAGTTTACTGTGTAAGCTCCATTGAGCTTGTTTAGGACGTCCTGGCAACGCTCCCATTCAAGAATATACCGGAGATGGGCTGGGCTCATGCGGCTGCTTGCTTCTGCTTCCTGGTGGAGCATACCATCTCTTACCTGTTAGAGAACTTTGGGGGCGCGGTATCAAAATTGGCTGTTGCAGACACAACAGCTGTAAAGAAGACAAAAATCCTCCTGGCGGACTTTGGGCTGGCCTAGAGTGCCAACAAGACGGGGGTCCCTGCAGCTATGGAGCTGACCTTTGCCAAAACCAAGCACAAGAAGAAGATTGGCACTGTATATAAAAAATTGTGCAAGTTTACAGAAGCCTTTGCTGGACAAAGGCTTCATCTGGTTGTTTACCTGGGGTTCCTATTCTACTTTGGGATGGGCGCGTCTGTAGAGGACCTGGATGGGGTCCTTCTTGGGGTCAACAAGGCCAGGCTCTCACTAGACGGGAAGAAGGTCCCCCTGGGTATGACTCAGTGGAGCACATCATCCAAGACACCCTGGTCTTGGCTGGTATCTTCGGGTTTGCAGCCCCGCCAGAAAAGCTGCTCCTCCATTCCCACCTCATCATCCTTCCTTTTACCAGCAGGCGCAAATACTTTAATACAGGTGTATCCACCGTCCACAGTGTGGCAGTAGAGGTTTTGTGCCACCTCCATTGTGGGGTGGGTACATACGCTGAACCCATTATAGGTGCATTTAGTTTTATCTCTATATCAATAAATATATTTATACTCTACTATATTTTTATATTATAAATAATTTTTCAAATAATATTTTAGCAAACAAGATTTGCAAAATATATTGCAGAAATGGGTTTCATAAAAGTACAAAATAATACAGTAATAAAATAAATTTCAACCTTACAATTTACGTTTAATTTTTATAAGACTATTTTATATTTATTTGACAAAAGTGATATAAATATATTTGCGTAATCCAGTATCAAGCGTTTGGGATAACCTCAGATGACATATTAAATATTATATAATAAAATAAATAAATTACTTACATCTATTGATGGATTTTCTGAATATGATTGCGGGCGTGGAACCATCTAAATATAAAATGATAATCAATAGATCTTGAATAGTAAATTAGAGAATATAAAAAAATTGGACACACTAAGCCTTTAATTGATTGGCTGCTTGGCTAGGCACACAGGGATGGACAAATCAGTGTGGCCATAGAATTTGGCCATGGTCTCAGCTGGGAGGGTATGGATCCCGGCCTGCAGCAAATCAAACAGGTCCTTGGTCCCTGTTGGGGTTCCTTGCTTGACAACTTGCTTAATCCACCTAAAGACTTCCTCAATGGGATTTATGAAGGGCAAATAGGCAGGGAGGAAGAGAAGGCGCAAATTTTCCGTGGCCAAATGCTGGGGGCCACTTCAATGCTTGTGTCAATCATTGGGAATTCCTCAAGAATGTCAGCCACCTTGTGGAGACCAACATTGTCCAACACAATCACATTGATGAAGCCCTGGCTTGTGCGCCTCAAGTGCTCCTGGACCAATTGGAGGAATGACAAGAAGGTACGGCTGTTGTGAGAACCCAATATCATTTGATAAAGCTCAACCCCCTTTGGACTAAGGAGAGCCACCATTGAGTATGCTGTGGTGCAAACTGCAGCACGCCAAGCCATCCCGTCATTGGAGCCTTTGGGGATATACCCATACCCATTGCACATCAACGAGGTAAATGTTGATTCATTGATATAATAGAATTCCACTGTCCCCTTGGCTTTGAGGGCGGTGTACGCCTCAGCGTAATTTTTCTGGGTCTCAATATTGGCTGGGCTGTTTCTGTTGTAGGGAGATACCTCGAGCTTTTTCCAGGAAAAGCGCATTCCCTTGACCAAATGATAATAGAAGGAAATTGAGGCCTCAACCCCAAAAGCGGACTTGATCATGGCCTGTATATTTGCCAGTTCAAGATGGCAGTCCCAGGTGATCCACTGGCAGATTGCCCATTTATGCTCCTTGGTGAGCATGGTGGAAACACACAAGGATTTCTCCGCGGCAAGGACTTGGCCAGTATCAATGAACTTGTTGAAGGTCTTTGAGGCGTACTTGGGATTCACCCCAACAAGAGCCGCAGCCACCATGTAATCACCAGATACCAGCATGAGCCGGAGAAGGATGATGCGCTTAATGTCAGGAATGCGCTTGTGAGCGGGCTTTTTAGAAGTGGGGATTGGCTTGTTGGCGTTGGGCACAACACAGGGCATGGGCACCTTGGTGTAAAACACAGCAACTTTCTTTAAAACTAACTGTCCCTCATTGGTTTGGTAGAGCTTGGGCTCCTTGCTCTCCTCCTGATTGCCATCACTGATGTAGGGCTTGTAGCTAGTATCAAGTACAGGCTTCACTTTCTCCAGCATGGCTGACGGGACTGACTCTTGCCGGTATACAACGTCAAACACATACAAAGTAAGTTCTACCTCCTTGTCTCTAACTTTCTTGGTAGTGGTAACCTTAGTGGGCTTCTGGGTCAGCTTTAGAGCCCAAGGGTTTATGCTCTGCACCCTAGCAGATTTTGCTCCTTGAACCGGCTGTGTCAGTGCAGCGTCACTATGGAACTCTCCTCTCCTGCCTCCCTCCTGAGTAGACACTTGTGTTGCACTAAGTCTATTCTTTGACCCACGGGGCACCCACAACTGCGGCGCACAACAGGTGCAATGGTAGTCTGTTGATGTGTTCCTTCCATTTTGAGAATTTAATAAAATATTAAATAAAACTTAATTAAGTTACTCCCTGTTTTTAATTTTTGCTTTTATCTGTTTATGGATATTCAATTAATATTTTTCCCCACCCAATATCCCAATTATAGATTTTTTTATTTCTTAGTTAGTTGTTTGTGGTTTTACAACACCCATTTTAGAATACCCAAAATAATTTCCACCCATTTTCCCATATTTTCTGCCAAATTAAGCACTCAACACAATATTTTTAAAATTTTTGTTTCAGATCTTGTGTCTTATTTTAAATACCTTGGTATCATTCTTGATTACAACCCATTGTACAAACTGATTGCGTGGTTTTGTTTACATAGTGAGTTGCTATTGTGTTTTGTTTTTGGATTGAGTTTTGACACACCACGCTTGGGTGTATTTTATCACTGATTCACATAGTAAACATATGTACACCAAAAGTCAACTCACACCATTTTGTTTGTGAATCAATGTATTTTGGATTGTATTTTGAATGTTTTTGCTTTGCATGTGAGCCCTTTGTTGCTGTGTTGACCCATTTTGCCCATTAACACCAATAAACCCTGTTAACAGAGTGTATATTTTAACCTGAGAGTTAGATTTTGTTTAAATCTGAAATCATTTTGTTTAAATCTGAAGTATTTTTGCCTGTCACCATAGCTTTTAAAACTACTGTATTGTTATCTTGAAATTTATTTAATTTATCTATTTTTCAAACCTGCTTTTGTTTTCCCCAGCCCAATACACCCAAGCTCACAACCAAGCTTCCTGAGCCATAGCTGCTTCTCCTCCTTGGCTTTTTCTTATGGCTGCCCTTGTTGGGTCAACTTTTATTGCTTAAAATTTTAAAATTTCCACCAATCTCCCTCAAATTTTGCAGAGATCATTATTATGATACTCCCAGTCCTGAAATTTGTTGTTTTTTCCTTGGCCCCATTTGTGTTGCTCCTATGGTCAACTTTTCCAGACTTATGGTTTAAAATCACCTCTTCTGCTTGGCTTGTGAGTGAGGACCCCTCCAGTCTCCTAAATCTCCCAAATGGTCTTCTGTTCTCTAGGGAGGCCATGGTGAAGAGCTTGAATTGTGATGACCTGAATTTGGATGATGTTAACCATGCCTTCTCTGCTCCTGCAGGTGAGGGGCTACTAATGCCCTCCTTTCCTGATTTGGGGAAGAAGGATTTGGTGCCCCTGCGCGCTCCTGTGTTGTCTCCTCCCACCCCCACTTGTATGCCCTGGTTGCTCACTGGGCTAGTGCTGATGGGACTGAATGCCTATTTCCCTCAGCTATCCCCTGTGTCCTCCCTATGGTCCCCCCTTTGAGCGGCCGTCCCAGTTCTCTACTGGGCTGCATCCTGGTAGTTTGTCTCACCGGGATGGGAGCCAAACTTAGTTAGTTTAGCCCCCCTCTCTGATATGCTCCTCCTGCAGCTTGGAAAAAAACTTGTTGTATTTGGGGTTGGTCCCAAACTTCACCTTCAGGTGCTTGTGCCACACTTCCAGGCTGGATGTGGTCTTCATCTCTCCTTAATACAGGCGCTTTGACAGTTCCAAGTCTCTGTGGCCCTGCTCTTTCCTCTCTGGGCAGTCACTTTTTTCTTACCCACTGCCTCTCAAAGTAATCAAGGTAGCCCTTGAAGATGGTGGAGTGCTTCTTGATGTAAGAATCTTCCAGGAGGGCATCAAAGCCAATCCCAGTATGCTCTGGCGGCACAAAAGCCAAGGCAGCAAACTGGATGATGGCAAAGCAGCACTTCCCTTTACCATCATTAAGATACTTGTCAAAGAGGCCATTCTTGCTCTTGAGATTCTTGATGAGGGCCTGTCTAAAATGGAAGAAGCAACCCTGAATTTCCTCATTAAAGATGACCTCAAAGGCTTTGAACTGAGCTTGCTCAAAGTCCATTATTATAACCTTTGGCCCAAGTGAGTGCACATGAACTAGCTGCTCAGCGGCCTGGGCATACTCATCCTTCTTGGCAGAGGAAGGGTTTGCTCTGGTGGTGTGAATGGGAGGGGGGATAATATTGATGGGAAGGGAGCTCAAAGCATCCTGGACAATTTTGAATGCTCTGGCGTAGACCTCTGTCTTGGCACCAGGCAGGAGAAAGAAAACAAGGGGATAACCTGGGCATCAAATTGTCTGTTTAGGACCCAAAGCTGCTGGAAGATGGTTGGACAGGTTGCAAATGTGCTGTCACACAGCCAGGTGGTAGCAGTATTGAGCTGCTCCAGGTTTTGGGTTGTGGCGTAGGCAATGATCCTATCCTCCAATTCCTGCCCATTGTCTTGGAGCAGGAACATCTCACCATCCTCTGTCTTCTTGAGGGCATTGGTAAGGACCAGTTCTTTAATTGTGGTGGTAATCTTTAACAGGGGGCTGAGGGCTTGGCACCTATCACTAAAAAAATTACCAGCTGATTGTGGGTTGGCACCCTCTTTAGATTGGTGGCAGAGAGATGCTTATAGGCAAGCACATCTAGCTGGGTGGGGGAAAGGTCCTTGGAGGTTGGCATGATCTGCACAAGGTACCATTTCTTGAGACAGGCTATGGTTATATTGGGCATTGTGCAAGTGTGTTCACCCTTAATTGTTTGGACTAAGTCCCAGCGCTCAGTGTTGAGCTGCACTAGGTAGGAGCGGTCCTCACAGGTATAATGGCGGCTCTTGAAGCCCCCGTTGGCATTGTTACAAGAGAAAATATAACCATTGGCCACCATGGATGGCCCACCCTTTACACTCATTATGGGAAGTATTTTAGCAAGGTGGAAGGAGCCTTGAGCTTCCCATCAACATTGCAGATATTGTGGGCCACAAGAGAGTCCCAGGGGCTAGCAGGAGCATGGCAGAAGCCAGGGGAGTAATAAGGGCAGGGCTTTGAATCATCCCAGATGAACTGGAAGGAGGGGAGTTTGATGGGGGAATGTTGTGAATACCACTCTTCACCATGTTTTGATTTTGCCTTTGGTGGGCCATTTCAAAGACAAATCTCTTGCTTTTGACTTTGCCTCTCAAAATGAGTTGATGACTGAATCAGGAAATACAACTGTTTGGTTTCTTGATCCTGCGTAACTCACTTGCCCCACCCATGCTGGTGGCAAGTGATTCTACCGTCCTGGTAGTGTTTTGTGGTATTACTAACCACTATATATTACATTTTGTATTCACCAATAAAATTTAAGTTCTATTCACATTTTTGTCTTTGTGTCTCCATGTACTTTGGCGCCTCTCTAGCCATGTCTAGCAGATATTATTCAATCAGGGCCACAAGGTAATCAGATACCCTTCCCTGCCATTCTGACTAAGACTTAGTACAAATCCAATCCTAAGGTTAAGATTTCCTGTTGTTCATCTGTGCCGCGCCTCAGAACACAACAAAAATGGTGCTCACTACAGGGGCTGTAATCCCCTTGGTTATCCCTTTTGCATCCACGTTTTCAGGTCCTTTGCCTCCACCTATACAATAGCCAACTTCACCTGAAATTACTAGCCCTCCTATTGAAAAAGATATTGCCAACCCGCCTATAGTTCCTACTGTACTGAACCTTGGGAATGATCCCTGTCTAGTTGTTTACCACATGGGTACCCCTGACTTAGAACAACTCATGTCAGTAGCCCTTGGGATAGCCCGTGAAGGAGACATCCCTTGCCTTCATCTGCAGTTCAGCCGGGATGAATACTACAAATTTATTTGGGCTCCTCAATTTCCATAACATCTCCTCTCAGCGGCTGGCTCTGCTGAGCATTTACTATTGTCCTTTGTGTAGCCTGCCTTGGCCCACCATCAAATGGTGTTGGGGCTCCATGTCCAAGAAATTTTGTCTCTACAAGCAGCAGTTACTCATCACTGGGACCAGTTTGCTGCCTACCAACAGTGGATTCATTCCCTGTTTTCCTTGGTATCTGACAATCAGCGCAATCCTGTTACCTCCCAGACCTGTTTGGTTAATTCTATCAAAAAAATATGCCAGTCCATCCCCAAATACATGAGAGAGTGTCTACACAAGTTTCACCAGCTGGAACATCCCTGGCAAACTCAAGTAGATTCTGCCTTAAACGCTTATCTCACCAACTTCAAACAACTTGTGCAACAGCTCAATGCATTCAGCATGTATTCCTTTGAGCAACTACAGCAGGTAGCAGACTTTTCTGTTAACAGCCTTAATGAACTCAGTGCGGCGTTTGATCAAGAAAGAGCTGCCACTGCTGCTGCTGTAGCCAAACTCCAGAGTCAAGTGAATGAATTAGCTACAAACCAAGCCAGATGTTCTGCCCTCTCCCCCTTCTGATGATTTGGCAGATTAAGAGCAAAGAATATGGGACGCTATTTGAGAGCTACATATGACTACTCTCAGTCAAGGAGGTTCTGCTAAAGCTCCTCAACCTGACCCCCAGGTGCTTGAATTGACTGCTCAAGTTGCAGAGCTACAGCAAGAACTTGCCGCCCTACGTGAAATGATGGCAACTGCTTCTAGTCCAGTTGGGGTTGTTGATGAAGATGGTTGCTGCCCTGGCTTACCAGGAGCTCCTCAAATCCAATGCGCTAGGGAACTAATTGCCCTAGCTAACAAGATGGATCAGTTGAAGCAGGACCATACTGAACTGGATAGAGACGTACAAGAGATGAATGATTTGATTGACTCTGTGAATGATAGGTTTGCACCTTGCCTCTCAGTGGGGCCATTCATTACTTCTCAACTGGCTGAGCTCTCCACAATAGTGACCACCTAAGTTCAACACTTAGATACTACTGCACATCAGACCACTCAAGCTTATGATACAGGTGCCTGCGCTGTTGAGACCCTGACTACCCTTGAAGAGAGTGTTTTTCAGCTATGGGCTAGACAGCCCCCCTCTGAATCTGAGACAAAATTTTCTCTGCTTATAAACGTACTCAATAGCAACAATGGTGGCCAAGCTCCCAAAGCACACTTCAAGCCTACCTTTAAGCAAGACTTTGATCCCAAAACCTCGACTATTGCAGCTTTCCTAACTATCTACAAAACTGCCATGAGACAAGCTTCAGAAAAAGTTAAGAAAGAACATATTCTGACCTGTCTACATCCTTCTTGCCAGGAGGTGGTGGTGCCTGAGCTGCCCTCCATTGAGACGTGGGAAGATATGAAGCAGCTTCTGATTGATGAGTTTGGTGGTGACCTTAGCCTGGAAGTAAAGAAGGACACCTTCATGCATATTGCTTTCAAGCCTAAAGAGATACTAGCTGAGTTTGCAGACAGATTCTACATGGAAGGACAGCAACTGATAATGAGCAGACAGTTGACAGCCCATGAAGCCTACATGGCTTGCGCTCAAGCCCTCAAAGTTAACCAACTTCTTTGCCTTCACTTCAAAGCCCATAAGGCTATGCTTCCCTCTATGAAGAGCATAAAGACGCTGTTGCAGGACATGCATCTTACCCATTCTGGGGCAGTTGTTAGGGAAGATCAAGCTACTTCTAACTCTGGTTCATTTTCCTGTGGTCCTTGCATTCTTACCATGAACTCACAAAATCCTCCTTGATGCCAAGGTTGCCACAACTGTGATCAGATAGGTCATCATTATCAAGTCTGCACCAATCCACAGGTTGAAGGAGCTGATTCAAAAGAGCAGGCAGGAAAAGAGCAGTCAACCTAGAGGCAGAGACGCTCTCAGTTGAAAATTCTTCCCAGTCTCTTTCAATTCATCCCTCTATATCTGACACTGAGCCTGCTGATAATGAGGCTCCTCCTATCCTCCTCTTGTTTCACAATATCTCTGACAACTCTGATCTGGATGACTCTGATACTGACAACACCAATGCATATGGTTACTCTGTTCTGGCTGTTCCTGAAACCATTACAGTCCCCTATAAATTATGCTCAGGAAAGACTACAACTACTGCTAAGCCTTTGCCTGAAGCCAAAGAAATTGTCTCTTGCCCTTACCTCACTCAGGCTAAGAGGTCCCCTGTGCTAGTGGAATTGTCAGAAGAAGCTGCTGAGGTTGCTGACGCTGTCTTCAAGTATGTATCTGTTTTTCTTCCTCTCCAGACTGTTTATAAGGAGTTCCCAGGATTAAGATGCATGATTGAGAAGTGGAATAGGGAACTAGCAGAGGCTCAAGATATCTTGACTTTCCTTCCCCCCTTTGGTTGCACTACCACTCAAGTAGAGATATCCATTCAAAAAGTGAAGATCAAGGCTGTTCTAGACACTGGCTTGCCAGTCAACGTTGTCACCTCTAAGCTTGTGAAGAAACTCAAACTTGCTCCTGACCTTAATTATCACCAGTTGTATGGCACGGCTGGACTGTCTATGACCCGCGCCATAGGGGCGTACTTTGCTCTATCCATGCGGTTTGACAAGCTTCTCCTAGCTGCGCCAGCAGTTGTCTTGGAAAACAAGAGTTACAATCTCTTAGTTGGCACCCAGTTCCTTAGGGAATATAATGGGATAATCAACTTAAAAGATGGTTACCTCTCTATTCTGGGATATGAGGTCCCTCTGATTTTTGAAGAGCCAGTTAAAGTTCCTGGGAAACGGCTCAAGACATGTGCTTTGCAATATCCCACTGGGATTTTCAACCTCAAATATTGCATCCACTCTTCAAACATGAAATGTCCACCCATGGCTTGTCCTGCGTCTGAGGGGATCCCTCTCCTAGCCACATCCGCTGTCATCATCCCCCCTGGCTCCCAGGCCATCCTAGACTCCCAGATATCATATGAACTACCTGAACAAACCTTCTTGGAGTTGTACTCCCCCCCTTGTTAGGACGCAACAAACCTTACCTCTGTCCTGGAATCCTAGACGTCTCTCATAAGGATCCTGTTCAATTGTTGGTAGCCAACCTGACTACTCTCCCCATGAATGTGTCTAGGGGGCAGGTAGTTGGATATGGCAAGTTGTTGAGTGCTCCTGATGTCCTGTCTCTTCATCCCTTTGGCACATTCCAAGATTTTAACCTACCTGAGGATGAACCCCAAGTCCTATCCTTGTTCATTGTGTAAGACTTTCTGTAGCTGTCCCCAGTTCAATAGAAAGAGGTGCTAGACTTACTAGACCAATTTTCTGACATCTTTGCAAAGTACAGTACCAACTATGGGTTATCCAAAGGCGTTATCCATCAGATTTACACTGGCAACGCTCCTCCCTTCCAAGCTAAACCATATTGTCGCAGCCGTGTAGAGGACGCCCAGGTATCTAAAGAGCTCAAACAGCTGTTGGAAGCTGGGCTGCTGGCATCTTCCCAAAGTCCTTGGGCATCCCTGCTACTCATCTTAAAGAAGAAAGATGGGGGGGTCATCATATTGTGATGGACATTGCCAATTGAACTCTTTGACCAAGAAGGGCTTGTACCCCTTGCTGTGTATTGATGATGCTCTCTGACGTCTTGGAGGCTCTAAGTTTTTCTCCGCAATGGATCTGGCATCTGGATACTGGCAAGTTGACCTATTGCCCAAGGATTGCCAAAAAGCTGCGCTCATTACCTCTGAAGGGCTTTTTGAGCCTACTTGCATGCCACAGGGACTCTGCAACGCCCCGGCCACCTTCCAAAGGGCCATGGACTCCATCCTCTGTGACTTGAAGTTGTTGTGCATCCTAGTATATTTGGATGATATAACAGTTTTCAGCGCTACCTTCACCAATCACCTGGCTCATCTCAAAGAGGTGTTCATAAAGATTTGAGAAGCTGGCCTTAAGCTAAAACCTTCCAAGTGCGCCTTCTTCAAAGGACGTCTTGAATTCTTAGGTCATGAAGTAACCCAGACTGGGATTTGCCCAATGACTAAAAAGGTTGAAGCCATTGACAAAATGCTTCCGCCCACCAACCTGCAAGAGGTACAAGTCTTTCTAGGGATGATGGGCTACTATAGACAGTTTATCCCTGACGTTGTCAATACTAGTGAACCTCTAGTCCAGCTGTTATGTAATGTCCCTCTTGAATGGACCGCCAGTCAACAGCAAGCCTTTGAGACCCTTAAGCAAAAACTCAAAGAGGCACCAATCCTAGTGTATCCTGACTATGATAAGGAGTTCATCCTGTACAACAACGCTAGCAATCTTGCTATTGGAGCTATTCTGGCCCAACTAGACAACAAGGTTGTAGAACATTCTGTGGCTTACACTTCCTGTGTGCTAAACAAACATGAGAAGAGCTATAGTGTCACAGAGAAGGAGTGTCTTTCTGTGTTGCATGCAGTCAAGCAGTTTTGTCACTATGTATATGGTACCCACTTCACAGTTGACACTGACCACACTTTGCTTAAGTGGTTACAACAGCTTAAGGAGCCTGAAGGGCGCCCAGCTAGATGGGCTCTACTTCTGCAAGGATACAACTTCAGTGTGCTCTATTGCCCTGGGATTCAACACCAGAACGCTGATGGGCTCTCCAGAATGCCCATTCTTGCCTTGCATCCTGGAGAGGCTGATTGGTTATACAAACTAATTGAGTACCCTTCTTCTTGGGAAAGTAAGACAGAAGAGGTACAACTGGCCTTGTCCAAGCTATCCAAAGATACCCTCATATACGACAATCAGCTCTTCAAGAAGGTACAAGACCAGTATCTGCCTTATGTACAACCTAGTCTTTGCCTTTTGTTGGTGCTACAAGCTCATAAGGAGACTGGGCACGGAGGCATTGCTAAGACTTTTGACTACTTCCAGAAGAATTACTTCTGGGAGAACCTTTGCCTGCTGATTCCAGACGTCATAGCTAGCTACCACAACTACCAGCTGTAGAGACCTTGAGCTGCTGCTCATGAGTTCAAATTAGTTCCCCTGCAACATGACTTTCACACTGTCAGCATTGACACAGTAGGTCCTCTCCCCTGCTCACGTTCTGGGTGTTGCTTTAATCTGATTGCTGTTGATCACTTCAGCAAGTGGGTAGAGGCTCACCCTAAAAAAGACATCATGGCTAAGACAGCTGCTGCCTTCCTGTTACAAGATGTTTTCTACTGCCATGGCTGTCCTCAAGTGTTGCTCTCAGATAATGGGATTAACTTTAATGCCAAGCTGGTAACCTCTGTTGTCAAAGCTTTGGGATCACACCAGTCCTTCTCTTCCCCCTACAATCCTTCTACCAATGGGGAATTTGAGTGTGCAAATTCAATACTGGTCTCTATCATGAGGAAGCTCACCTACTCTGATGCTGCCAACTGGGACCTATAGTTACCTGCTGCTCTCTTTGCATACCACCTTAGCAAACATTGTGTCACTGGATACTCCCCTTTTGCTATGCTATATGGGCAAGAGGCTACTACCCCATTGCTCTTGGGGGCCCCCTGCTTACCTCTGATAAGGCCATGAATCCTGACAACCACATCAAGGATCTAGTCAACCGCATAATTGATATACAGGCCACTGCCTACACTTCTTCATACAAGACTAAGATGCTTGAGCTTTCTTCCAATAATGCTGGACGCTCCCCCCTGCCTGAATTCAATGTCAGTGACCATGTACTTTACTACCAACACAGAGTAGGTGGTTGCGCACATAAGTTGGACTCTCTGTGGATTGGCTCTTTAGAAGTGACCTTTGAACAAGGGTCCAAATATACTGTAAAGCTCCTCTCCAGTGGCTTTTCTTTTGCTCAAGTGCACGCAAAGTTTCTTTGAAAATACCACCTCCCTAAGGCCAATATAGGGGAGGGCAATGTTGTGAATACTGCTCTTCACCATGTTTCAATTTTGCCTTCGGTGGGCCATTTCAAAGACAAGTATCTCACTTTTACTTTTGCCTCTCAAAATGAGTTGATTACTAAATCAGGAAGTACAATTGTTCAGTTTCTTGATCCTGAGCAACTCACTTGCCCCACCCATACTGGTGGCAAGTGATTCTACCGTCCTGGTAGTATTTTGTGGTATTCCTAACCACTATATATTTCATTTTGTATTCACCAATAAAATCTAAGTTCTATTCACAGTTTTGTCTTTGTGTCTTCTGTACTTCCGCGCCTCTCTCTAGCCACAACTAGTAGAGATTATTCTTCCAGGGCCGCAAGGTAAACGCATAGCCTTCCCTGTCATCTAACCAAGACTTAGTACAAATCCAATCCTAAGGTTAGAATTTCCTGTTGTGCATCTGTGTTGTGCCTCAGAACACAACAGGGAAGCAGAAGGGGGCTTGTTGTGATGCTTCTCATGTGTGGGGGACTTATCCTTTTGTGGGGACTTCTTGGGCCTTGCACCACTTCTTATTAGGCTCCTCATCAGAAGCTGACTTATAGAAACTGTGGTCAGTAACTGAACCATCAGTTTTCTCTCCCCTAGTGGAGTGAGTGGGGCTCTTCTCAAGGGAGGGCATTGGGTTTGCTTTGGGGAGGGCTTATGCAAGGGTTAAATGGCGGGCTGTAAGATGCAATGAAAAACAATGTGGTTAAAATAAGCAATTTGTCAGTTGCTTCAACAACACTAGATCAAATTGATAAGAGGGGGCTACTAATTTTGCGCCTTTGTGAGTGTAGCAAATGGCAGACATTAGGACCAAAATCAAGAACATTAATTGAAGAGGTAAATTGGAGAATGAAGCCAGAGGAACCAAAGGGTACAAAGCAGGACAAGGCGCAGTCAAGGAATTGGCAGCAAACTGAAAGAGAGCAGCCAACATACTGTCAACCACTGGGGCCAAGAGGCCAAGATACTCTAACATGAGTTTTTTTTGAGACTTGTTTTGTTTATTCTTCAGGGAAATATAGCTATCTAGAAACAAGTTTCTAGAGGGGAAATGGGGAAGTCTTAAGGGAGTTCAGGATGGGGCAGGAGGGATTCCACGGCTTCTGATTGGCTGAGAAGAAAATTTTCAGCAGTTGGTGGTCCTGCATTAGAATTTGAGTCAATGTTGTCATAATTCAAAAAATTCTGGCAACCAGCAGGTCAAACGCTGCCATCCTCAAATATTGTATAACACATAATTTTCTTTTCATATTATTTGGGGAAAAATAAGGCAGGTCCAGATTTTTGAGGGCTATTTGGGCAACCCCAGCTTTGACCCATTTTTTGTCTATTCCGGCATGTAAGTTGTTAATTTCTTTCAGGGGTCTGGCTGCAGTTCTTTGCTGATTTTGGGTTTTACGGGGGCGCACTATCCCTTCCATTTAATTTTCTACCATAACAGCTTATGAGTGGCCTTCTTTGATGAGACAGACATTTTTTTGGAGTCTTTGGGGCCTTGGAGGGACACTTGGTTTCTTTGGGCTGCTTAGAGGTGTATTTGTCCTAAAATAATAAGTAAAAGGGTTTAAAATAAAGAAATGTATTTAAAAAACAAAAAAACATAATATATAAAAAGAAAACTTTATGTGGCTTTTATTGGCATTTAAAAGATAAAAAAGACTTGTATAGTTTTTATTTTATATAAGTTATAAACAACAAGTTAAAATTTAAGAGATTTATGTGAAAGTATTAGCTTTATAAATAGATTTTATTTTAAAAATTATAAAATATGAAAAAGACAAGCTCGAAATACAACATATAAAAAAACAGATGATTTTATTATGTAAAATATGAAGTTTTATATGTGAGAAATGAAAAGCGTCAACATTATGAGTGACAATTAGTAAAAAAAGCTGAATTCTCAATGTCAATTAGAAAAATTGTAGACATTATTTTTGACAACATTGTCACTGTTAACATTTTTTTGAAAATTTACTATGTTTTTTCATAGTACACTTAATTAAATTTATGCGGGCTAGCAAATATTAACTGTTTTCTGTGGTATTTTGTTCACATAATAAAATCAAAAAAACATATGAAAATAAGTTAGAAATTTATCAAAGTTCTTTATTTCTTTATTAAAAATAATATTTTGGGGGTGGTAATATGTTAATTTACCATTGTGTATATGTGAAGTTGTTAAGAAAGTAGTCTTCAGTATTGAAAAGGGCAAAGTGTTGACAATGTCACTTACGACATTCTTTATATGAGGTGATATATTAATTTAAGCTTAATCACGCCACTCTAATTTGCTTAGCTCCACCCCGGTGGATGATCACAAGCAAATAGATGACATTTCCAAGTGTCAACATTATTTTTAATAATAAATTCTATAGTAACTTACATAGTAACTCACACTTAAATTATTGATCACTGTTAGCCACCAATTCACTTAATATATTAAAGCCAGAATAAGTGCCACAAATATATTTATAACATGAACTTTTAAACAATCAGCTATATGTGCAATGTCTTTTTTAATATATTAATGTAATAAAAAACATTTTTAAATTTGCAATTAATTTTTATCTTGTAGATGCTTCAGTTTTGTTATTAAAAATAAGTTATGCTTAAAAAGTGTCAACATTGACACTTTTACGTCGTGAAAACAAATAAAAAATAAACAAATTTTTATTAGTAAATGTAAAGAAAAAATTGGGTTGAATTGAGTTTATTTAAGCTTAATATTGAATTGTGTCAAAACGGCCACAATTTTGCCATGTTTTCTGGGTTCACACCCCTGAACGCTTTAAAAAAAGAATTAAGCTAGTGTGACTAGCAAAAAACATAAGAGATTTTGACTTTTGAGTTGAAAGTGACCATGTTGACAAAGTGTCAACATGGGTGCTGTTGCCACCAAAAGAGCCCAAGATAAATAGCCTGTGAGAAAATCAAGGTGTCTTCAGATTAGAATTCAGGACATTGAGATGTAACAAGTGTCTCAGCTTCAGATACGGTGGGGAAACCTCCAAGATTCATAGGCATTGGATTAACATTGGGCAGAGGCAATGAAAAAGTGCCGACAGTGGGGCCCCATCTTTCCATAATGATTTGACTAAGAATTAAATTGTAAGGAATGTAGCACAGCAGGCCAACTACAGGATGCATTATAAAATAAAGTTAGACCAAGTTATATTTGATTTTATTGAGTAAAAATTTTGGGAGGACTCAACTCTTAAGAGTTGAAATAGTGAAAATTATTCTATGTATGTCAAATTTTGACTAAGCAATACCACCTGGATCCTTGGTTGCTATTCCTTCTGCATTTTTAAGTGAGTACCTAGTCCAGTTTTCAAAGAACCCTTGTGTGAAAAACTTCTGATGACTGTGCTGATAAATAAGATCATATCAGGTGACTCTCAAATCATGTCAATTTATCAGCATCAGCTTGCAAGGGGGAATCAAATCTAACTGGCAAACTGGAGCGGCTGTAACCCATTTTCAATCAACTGTTTGATTTAAATCTGTCAAATCAGTTAATTTGGTTAATGGCTTTCCAGCTTTACAAGCCTTCCTACTTTGGCAAATAATTCCTGGCATTATGGAATCTACTGTGACAGTCCGGGACTGGAAGGCCATGTACACAATGGGAGAAATCCTGTCAAGATAATTGGCTGCAGTGGCTCAGGGACGCCAACTTCCAGTGTGGGGCACAACCTGATTGGCTAGCCCTAACACTGTAATATAGACAAAACCCAGCTTACTGAAATCATGGGCAGGAAGGGCATCTGACAGGGGGGAGTGGCTGGTATCTCCTTCATAATTGTTGGAATCTGGCCTCTATAACAGCCAGGAGGGAGATTCAGGTGGTGGGAGTGGAAATACTCCAAGTCAAGAGCCCAGGGTGAATTGACTGAGGTAGCAGGAGTATAGCCAGAAGGTTACAGATAGGCAAGCTTATATTGATTATAGGATTCAAATATATATGCAAACATAATAATTAAATTTGGGCAAAAATAGATAATTCCTGCAAGAAGATAATGATTTCTGGACATAAAGTTGTTTTATTTAAGATATCAACAGTGAGGAGGGCTTCCCTTCCTCACTACTTATACTTACTAGGAATAACTTAGTCTTTTGTTACACCAGAGGTCTGGTGGCATTATATTCAGTGGTACTTGAAAAATGCTTAGGAAACTGCATGCTGGGGCCTAGGAATGGGTGCAGATTGGCTGCTTTGTTATGGTCATGGGTTTGGTTGCAGCATGCCAAGGTGCCACAGCTATTAATAAAACACACAAGCTTTTGGTCGTCCAATCAAGCAATTGAGCAATTTCTGGTACAATTTACCATTTCCTGACAGTAAGGGGACCGAATTTTGTGTTTAATGTTGATCTCAGGGCTTTGCGGCATGTGGGCCTTGTAAATCCCTGGCCATTTGAGGTTGCAAAGGGGGGCTTCTCCTTTGAATATGTATTTGGCAAGTGATTCCATACCTTTTGCAGTACTGTAGCAAGGTATGCTAACTGATTGTCATGGGCATTCTGTGTGACAGAAATTGCGGGATAGTATGAAGCTGTTTCTAAGTGATGGGGAATTACCACCCAAATCTACATATAATTAATGATTAACCACCAACACAACTTCAAATACTGTTTTGTAAAATTTCCAAATGAAATACTAGGATTAAGTAAAATAATTAATCCCAACCAAAGTAGTCCAAGATAAATAACCTGTGAAAGCATCAGAGTATCTTCAGAATAAAATTCAGGACATTGAGATGCAACACAGTTTTCAGGTTCCAAGACAGGGAGAATCACTCCAAGATTAGCAGGCATTGAATTAACATTGGGAGGTGCCAACAAAAAAGTTCCAACTGCAGGGCCCCATCTTCCAGTAATGATCTGTCCTAGAATAAGATTGTAGGGAATGTAGCACAACAATCCAACTACAGGAGGCATTTTTGAAAAAGTAAATTAGACCAAGGGATATTTGATTTTTGTTGAGTAAAATTTTGAGAGGACTCAACTCTTAGAGTTGAAACAGTGAAAATTATTTAATATGTATCAAAATTGACTAAGCAATACCACCTGGATCCTGTGCTCCTATTCCTTCCACATTGTCAAGTAAGTACCTAGTCCAGGTTGCAAAGAACCCTTGGGTGACCAATTTCTGACAACCATGCTGATTAATAAGCTCATACCAAGTAACCCTCAAATTACATCAATTTATCAACATCAACTTGCAAAGAGGAATTGGTTTTAGCTGACATACTGGAGCAGCCGTAACCCATTTCCAATCAACTGTTTGGTTTAAATCTGTTAACTCAGTCAATTTCAGTAAGGATTTCCTGGCTTTTTGAGTCTTCCTACTTGGCTGGATAATTCCCGGCATGATGGAAACTACTGTGACATTCTGGGCTCTGACAATAAATATCTTGGGTCTAAAGGCCTTAGTCTATAACCACTTGCCAAAGAGCTTCAGACCTTACATTACTTCACAGCAATATCTCATTGATATATTCCTGTCAAGCCCAGAATATTGACACTGTCTTGAGTAGGGTTGGGACAGGCACTGCAATTTTGTGATCACAGAGTCATAACCCTGGGTTTAAGATGGTTTTAAATCAGGTGTTAAAATAATCTGTGAAGATTTGTGCCACAACTTTTGGAGTAGGTCACCATTTTTGTTTCACTCTATTGTGTAGGTCATAAAATATAAAAGAAAGGAAGTTTTCAAAGATGAAAAACATGATTTCATTTTGTGCAAGGCACAGGACGTAAAATTAGAGCAGTTTCAGGTGTTGGGGCTTTATTTTTTGGCTACAATTTATTATAAGCTTCATAAATAATTATCTAACAATGATATTTTTGATTGAACCACAGTTTGGTTTGTGACTTTAGAAGCAAATCACAATTGTAACTGCCACATTTTGTGACCTGCTCCTAAAGTCACAAAGCAAATCAGCATGGATTGTGATGTGATTTAAAATTCAAAAAATGATTTGTGACCAACTTCTAAAGTCACAAAACAGATGATGATAGGTAAATCTTGGTCACAACACACATTGTGATAATTTTAGAGCCCATCCCTACTCTAGTCTTGAGGTATCCTAGGAATCCAGGGCATACCCAAATTAGGAATCTCTATAAATATCCCCAAGGTAAGGTATGTGTGGGATTCCTGTTCATCATTCCCCATTGTATGTCCTGGGTCAAAGCCAGGGACCAGCTGGAAGGAGCTGTCATTCCCTAGTTGTGGCATGTGGCTAGGTTAGAGTTTCTACTTGTCTTGAATCAAAGCAAATTCTTCAATACTTTTCCTATTAATAGGAAAGCATCCCCTCCATGTACTTGAACCTCAGCTGGGGCTAGACTCTCTGGAGGCTGATAACAATCTTTCAATAGTCTGGTGAATTCAACCCTAATGAATTCCCTCCCTCTATCTGTCATCTCAAGGTCTTTAGTCAACCTTTCCCACTCCTCCTGGGGAGTTTTACTAGTGGCAAACCTTTGACAGCTTTGGCAATAGATATCCTCCTCCCCTTGGATAGGGTAGAATATGTTGGACAATTCACTCATAGGGACTAATATACCACTCAGAAATATGTGTAGAGGTTGAAATGAGCACTTATTTGCTTCAGAAGGAAGATCCCATTAGAAACCTTCTGGGATATGGCCCGGAGGTTATGAGAAACAATAGGGGTTGCCAATAATTAGAGTCCTTTAACCATTCCTTGGACTCCTTATGCTTAGTCTTTGGTTTCTGCACCTTAGTCTTGGACTCCTGTTCCTTATCTTGGGCTCCTACTTCTTTATCTTGGGCTCCTGCTCCTTTATCCTGGTCCTTAGCTCCTAGTTCTGTCATTGTGTCCTTTGTAATCCACTGCTTCCAATCCATGATATGCCTCAGACTGCTCCCCCCTTTATAGCTCCTTGTTTCAGTCCTTTCTCCTTCTCAGAATTCCAGGGTCTCCAGGCTTAAACTATCCTGTCTCTGTTGCTTTATAATATATTAAACTTTTAACTTACTTCATCTAATTATAACCCTGATTTTCTGCTTAATTCCCTCATTTTTTAGGCTAAAACTCTTCAGTTTAACCACTGAAAACCTTGATCAAATAGGCTCTGGCTTGTAGCCAATCACATGTTTGGATTGAGCAGTTTTTCCAAAATGTTCCCCTGAATGACTTGCTCTTGACCTTGGTTCAAACCTGGCATTGTCTTGCTCCAAATAAACGCTTGCTCCATGTTTTGAACAATTTTGCCGTAATTCCTGTCACGTTTCTCCAGACAAACTTGTGTGCTTCCAGCTATGATTTACTTAAGAGATTTTTGAACCTTTACTTTTTCAATGTTTCTCTGTATTTCCCCATGTTTTCTTCCTTTTTTAAAAGTTTGAAACCACCTGCTGCTTGCTTCTTGCTCCTTTTGATGGTTTTGGCAAAACTCCAGCCTTTGCCCTCAAATTTTCTCTGTACTGTTTCCTTCTGCTCTGGCTCCTTCTGACTCAATCAACTTCACATAGATTAACAGTTTATCCTCTTCTAAATGTTTATTTCTTTACTTCTTAACTGTTAATTCTTTTTCTTAATCTTTTTTAATTATTTCTTTTGAATTCTTTTTCTTATTTCCTTCTTTTTGCTTCTTTTCTTTTATATCTTTAACTTTCTAAGTCCTTTCTTCTCAACTTCTAGTCTTCTTTTGAATACCTTTCCTCACTTCTTCTGCTCATTATTTAGCCTCTGCTAGTCCTTCTCTGCCATCCTCCAGTTCTTCTGAAAGTCTTTTCACATCATCTTGCAGTTCTTCTGCAAGTCCTGTCACATCATATTCCAGTCCTCCTGCAATTTCTTCTCTGTCTGAATCACCAAGGTTCTTTCCTTCTCTGTAGTCCCCATTACTAACACCTCAGACTCTGGCAATAAGTCTCCACAAGTGATTTAGCGTTTGATCGGGCCCCCATCAGTGACCATCACTTTAGGCCATTAACCACAGACAATTCTCATGTATGTGTTTGATGGCCCAAGTGTTGGTCACTTACAGGGGTCCAGCTAAACACTAGTGTCATTGTAGACTTATTACCTGAGTCTGAGATATTGGTAACAGGGACTGAAAATGGAACCAAGGCAGTTCATAGTGAGAGATCACAGTGAAGACTAGTAAGAAGGACAGGATGATCACAGTGAAGACTATTTGAAGGACTGGAAGATCATGTAAAGACTAGTTGAAGGACTGGAAGATCATAGTGAGGAATGGAACCTAGGTGGTTCATAGTGAGAACTAGCTGAAGGGCTGAAAGGTCATGGAAAGGACTAGATGAAGGACTTGGAGATCATGGAGAAAGACTAAAAGATCATGGAAAAGTACTAGCTGAAGAACTGGAAATTGGTTAAGAAGGACCAGAAGAAGTAGATGAAGGAGCAAGAATGATGGACTTAGACTGTTGGGAATGAGATTAATGATAAGAAAGAAGCAGTTAAAATAATCAATTGGACTTCCAAAAAGAAATGATAAAAAGATTGAAATGAATATCATATAAGAAATAAAAAGAAATCAGGAAATAATTTACAGAAAATAAACTGTAAACTTATAAGGAATTGATTGAGTAAGAAGGAGCCAAAGTAGCCAGAAATGTGACAGAGAAACTCTGAGGTCAAAGTCTGGAGTTTTGCTGAAATGATTAAGCAAGGCAAGAAGCAAGTGGTAGGCAATTTAAAATGGCTAAAATGTTGAGAAAAACACAGAGAAACTTGGAGCAATGTTGAAGAAATTAGGGTGCAAAAATCCCCTAAGTAAAATATATTTGGAAGCACTCAGGTTTGCCTAGAGAAATGTGACAGGAATCACAGCAAAATTGTTCAAAACATGGAGCAGGTGTTTATCTGGAGCAAGAAAGTGCTGGATTCAAACCAGGGTCAAGAGCAAGTCATTCAGGTGAACGTTTTGGCGAAACAGTTCAATCTGGACATCTTATTGGCTGAAGGTCAAAGCCTATTTGATCACTGTTTTGAGGGCTTTAACTGAAGAGTGTAAGCCTAAAAAATGAGGGAATTAAGCAGAAAATCAGGGTTATAATTAGATGAAGTAAGCTAAAAGGTTAATAT
The DNA here is from genome assembly GCA_014839935.2 of Entomophthora muscae. Taxonomy (NCBI): domain Eukaryota; kingdom Fungi; phylum Entomophthoromycota; class Entomophthoromycetes; order Entomophthorales; family Entomophthoraceae; genus Entomophthora; species Entomophthora muscae. Next base: position 51,037 of record QTSX02004440.1, read on the forward strand.
ATTGTAGAGCAGAAAAATCTGGATAGTTAAAGCCTGGAAAACCAGATATGAGAGAAACAAGGACTGAAACAAAGAGCTATAAAAGAGAGATCAACATGAGGTTTTTCAGGTATTAAACAGAGTGGATTACCAAGGCTATTAAGGGCTACAGAAGGAGCTGGAGACCAAGATAAAGGTGCAGAAGCCCAGGGTAAAGACACCAGAGCTGGAACAGAACTCAGGAGCCCACAATAAGGTGCTGAGCCCAAGTCCAAAGTGCAGGAGCCCAAGACCAAGTACAAGGAGTCCAAGAGATTGTCGGAGGACTCCAAGTATTGGCAATCCCATATTGTTTACCTTACCCAGGAACTATATCAGAAGGTTTCTAAGGGAATCTTCCTTCTGAAAGCAAATAAAAGCCCATTTTGGCCCCTATACATATTTCTGAAATACATTTTCCATTACTAGAGAATGATAACCCCTTCCAGCTGGTCCCTGGCTATGAACCAGGACACACAATGAGGACTGGTGAACAGGAACCCCACAGACACCCTCCATCTCTAGTAGCCACCAATTACTTACTAAACTGGGACACCCTCCAGCTCTGGTAGCCACCAGTTACCTACTAAACTGGGGTGCCATCCTTTCCTCCCAAACATTTACCTGCCTTAGGCCACTATCCTTCTCAAACTTCAAGCATTGAGTCTTTATTGTAGTAAAATCAGCCCTCACTTGCAAACTGCCTCCATGTGGATCATCACAGTATGTGTAGCCAGATATGCTTGAAAATATTAAAGAAGCCTATGGTCAGTGAAAATCTTGATAAATTTATGCATATAAAAGACTTTTTTGAAGTCTGTGTTGCCCATTTACATAGCTCAAACCTCCAAGTTATGTGCATTGATGATTGTGAGGTCAATACCAGGCACAAAAAAGAAAAATAAGTATATCATCACAGCCATTGACTATAACATCAGACAGCCATATCCCAAGCAACCAAGGAGCATAGAGACAGCAACCCATTAAGGTTTATGAGCTTGGCTTTAGCTATAGCAGCTAACTGTAAAGTTACATCTCCCCCTTGGGCCTCTATTTTAATCCTCACCAAATGCTTGGAAATCTCTGCCAAATTCCGCCTGGATACTTATACAAAAATTTACTGAAAAAACCCCAAGAAAGGTCTTCACACTATTAATTGCAGAATTAGTCTGAAGATGCCCCCACTTAACCCACCCAAGAGACACCTCTGGTTAAATATCATGTGCAAGAGCAGCTGAAAGCAGTTTTATGTGCATCCAAAGCAGGTTCCTCAATTTTTGTGGAGTCGGTTTCCGTTTGATTATGTCCATTCAAAAAATTTCCAGATTTTCCTACATAAAGAAATGCACCCATAACCCATCATATCATTGTTCAATTAGTTTTGACATTCAATCTCCCACCCAAATTTCATCCCTCCCTTTAAATAAATGCAAGAGTTGTAAAAGACCTTGCTTCATCATTCTCTAATCTAATAAAGTTTGAAATTTGTTAGTAGTTCTGGCCATTTGATTTTTTCTGTTGCTTTTTGTGTTCAGATTATTTCCTTTCCCCCATTTGGCCTCCCAGGAATTGTTAGCAACAACCAAAAGGTTGTTGCTGAAACCACAATTTTATTGTGGTTGAGAGCTTGGTTTTGTTTTTAACTAATCTGCCCCCTAATTCTCACACTAACTGTGGCTTTTGAACATGTATTATTTTTATCAGAAGTGGAAGCTACATTGTCATGGCTTGGTATTTTGGACATGATGAAATAGGCAGCATTTTCCCATGCCATTAAAGTTATCAATAATCAAACATTGTGGTACTAGGTAAATTTGTATTGATATAATGGCTAGCAGTGGCTTTTAGCAAATGATGTGATAAATATTGTTAAAACAAATGTTTCGTTAATTTTCTTGGCATCTAAAACGACTTTAGTTTAACTATCGGGATGGCGTTATTCGTTCTCCCTGAATTTTTGAGTATGCACATTTTATTAGCGTTCAAAGACGGCGTTTCCTGATTATGCTCATGAATCAGTAAAATTTGAATTTGTAAACCACAGAAGCTAAATGTGCATTTTGCAAGCGACAATCTGATGCCTTGATAGCAAATAAAAGTGTTTGACGTGTATTTGAGAAAGGCTTTAAGGAATTGGACTCGCCCCGTATTTTGATAGCCAGTTAATAACCCAGGTGATAAATAATTATTTAACACATGTCCCAATTCCACTCCTTTTTATTGGCTACTGGAACAATTGTTGCCAATGAACACTAAATTTACCGTACCCAGTCCACTGACGTAGGTCCTTGTCAACATTGTCATGCATCTCCTGCCTGCATCTAGCCTTGGCCCTCCCATTTTGCATATCAAATATAGGCGCCAAATCAAACCCCACTTTTTATTTGATGAAACCACTTGTTTGTTTTAACGAACAATCCCCTACTTTCCAAGCAATGTTATTCCAAGCTTAATCCTTTAAAACTCAGCAGTTTACCCTCTTATAAAGATTTAACTTGTAATCTTATCAAATAGCACCATTTATCACAAGGGCTCTTGATTCACATTTCAACATTAATCCAAAGTATAAGATTTTGAATAAAAGCCTCTAGTAACTACTTAAAAATATTTCAGAGATCCACGATTTAACAGCATTAAATATATATTACACCAAATCCCATTTTTAACAACAGCATATTTAAACTATGAAGCTATACTAAACACGGTAAAATGCTATCTAAAAGCATACCACTTGGATACCTCTCCAAGCTCAAAGGCTGAATGAAAATTCAACAATTCAAGGGCAAAGCAATCTGGCCTGAAGAATCAAACCCATCATACCAGATATTTGAAGCACTGGCCACTGGATAAGATAACCCAGATACTAGATATTCAGAAAAAAGCACAAGTTTTGTTGAGATAATACACACTGGGATCTACAACATCTCTTCCTGTGTCTTCTGCAGAGTAGGCTATATTTGGGGACAAGTGTGGTACAAGGATATGTTGCAGCAGATGCATTTGGTAGAATGGTCTATACAACAGCATATTGCATTGTTGACACCCACACACAAACAGATCCCATACAATCAGCATAAATGGGATAAGTCAAAATCCCAAAGTCTTTCTAAGACAATAGTGATATTTAAAATCAAGCAGTTCACTAGAGAGATAAAATTAAAAGCTAATAAAAATAAAACATGTCATAAAGTAGATCTACCTTTGATAAAGTTGCTAGAGCTATAATTTATGGCTTTGGAAAGCTACAAGTGAACTATAGATGTCTCAATAAGAAATATAAAACATGTGGAGTTTTCTTAAGAATGAAGCTGGTCAGTTCTTAAATACATTGCAATCATGAATTTAAGATCTAATTTTGAATTTTTGGATAATGTAAATATATAGTGTGGTGAAAATCCTCTTGATCATCAATAATCATTCTTCAACCTCAAAGAATCTAGATTCCTCTTTTCTAGCTCAAATGATGATCCTCTTGTCTTCAAGCTCCCTGTCAAAATAGCAGGATCAACCCTCTGTCACAAATGACAAACTCCTGTTGACTATGCTCATAGAAAAACCTCAACTACAGGATTTGAACCCCAATACCCTGCAGGCCGCCAGCCCGCAGATTTTTGGGCTAAAACCAGAGCGTGATTTGACTTCAGAGAATCTCTAAAAGCTTGATGAACTAAAATTATCTGCATCAAGGCTCCCCACATCAAAGGTTCCTGTTAACCTAATCAATGAGAGTGCAGGCCAGGCCAAAGATCCTGAAACAACTTGGACCACCACAGCAGGGGAAGCAAAGAAACTTCCTGTGGAATGCAGGCCACCCAAAGATGACAAATCCCATGGCCTGAAAAGGAAATTTGAGTTTTCTCAGTTTGAACCAGACAATGAAATAACTCCCACAATGGATGCCACCGAGGGCTGTAAAAACCTGGTAGACAGTAGCACCAGGCCCAAAGGAATTTGTAAAAGTTTCTCCATGGCAGATGAGTATACTTATACCCTGGGCCACCAGAAAGTTACCCATTGTCATTCTTGCAATAAAGTGACATGAACCTTTGGTTTAACCAGGTTATTCCATATTTGATATTAGTTCTATTTAATCTACAGTCTACCTCCTGCAGTTCTGTGCCCCCCACTTATCCACCCCAAGAAACTGCAGACCAGCCACCCAAATTATATTGTCTTCTAGGAGTTCCCTTTGGCCTGGTACATTTCACAGAATACCCACCAAACCCAGCATATTCAGAGTTCACGCTAGAGGAAATCTTAATCTACAACCCAGAGGTTAGAACTAGAGAGACAGAGACCGTTTACAAAGAAGGGACCAAAATCACCATACCTTCTCTGCTATTCTGCGACAAGTACAACTAATTGCCCACCTAATTAGTTTCAATGACACCATTCCTCACCCTGCAGCCCAACCGCCCGCAGGAATCTGTTACAGACAATAAAACCACCTTCACTCAGATATTTGGGGTAATGTATATCACTCTCACCGGCCTGATTGATTCAATGGTACCCGTGAGCAGGCTCTTGGCCCTTCTGGGCAAATTGTTATATTATATTGTAAAGTTAGCAACAATCTTGTGGTAGGCCCTACCTTCAGGACCCACAGGCTGTCTGCCCGTAATTTCCCTGGAACCCCCCACAGGCTGGATTCCTGCCATCCACTAACAAGGTTCCAACTAAGCAAGGTTGTGACCCGCAATCCAACTTCCCTGTGACCTGTTCCCAAACAAGGAAGTCAACTCAAATTCCTAAAAGCAACAACATGAACAAACAATGGTTTTATTTGGTGGATGACTCAATTTGGTGCCTGTTCCTTTACCAGGAGTAAGCCACCTCCTGTTCACTATCTAACCAAATGATCTACATAATCATGTTTCTCATATAATGATTCACACCAACTATATAATCCCTATCTCTAAATAAAGATAATTATCTAGTTTCTAATATTTCCCCTTGTAACTCTGCTAAAACAGTATAGTTATAACATTGGTAGCAGAAATAGGTTCTTCATCCTACTTTTTCCCTCAAAATTCTGCCTGTTGCCTGTACTTGCCGCAGTCAACAAATCTACAAAAGAATCATGTCTGGCCTCCCCATAGACTGGACACCCTACACACTGGGTACCAAAATGGCAAAAGGTTTTGTACTATACCAAAACATGGTTATGTCAGTCTCCGCCTTTAACACCCTATAAGCACAAGGGTTCTTCCAAGCACCTATTGCCACCCCTTGAGTGACAGAAAAAAGTATCATGCCTGCTCATGTAGCCCAAACCTGCGCAGTGCCGCCTTGGAGTCATTTGCTGGAGCCAATGACAACAATGCCACAGCATGGATACAATTGGCATAAATGAAATGACTGCAAAGATTCTGGATTTCAGAGATATCCATCTGCCTCACACATAATGCAGGTACATGGTGCAACAAATGGCATGAAGACCACACTGATAAAGACTGGGACACCTTCAAGCGGGACTTCCTAGAAAGATTTGTAATGAAGGACACTGCCCTTATGATTATACCTCAAGTGAAGAACCTGACCCAGACTGGCACAGTGAATGAACTCACCCACACATACAATGAGCTCTGCCTACAGGCACCTTCCGGCATGGCATTTGAGAACCCAGCTACACACCTCATGTACTACAACACACTTAAGCCACACATGATGAGGCATGTCAACCTGGACCAAGTAAGAAGTCTGCAGAGTCTTTACCATAAGGCAGAGAAGGCAGAGCAGACGCCAAATGCCCTCCACAAAGCTCAGGCTGGAAAGAGAGAGAGACCCAAGGATTCTCATCCAGCTGGCTGCTCCAGTCAACCACCCCCTGGAAGCAACAATAATAGTACAAACCACAAACCCACAGGCTCAAATGGGCATGGAAACTGGAACAATGGCCAGTCAAACTGTACCCATTTCTGCATCACTGCAACACAGGGCAACCAGGACAAGGGAAAAGCCCGGGGAGAGCATTAAGTGAGCCAAGCTCTTCCCACACAACTCCTGACTTGCCCAATAATGAGTACTGCCCCAAGGACGTAGACGTGTGTCCAATGATCCAAGTGCCCTTGGAAGACCCAGTACTGTACACCATTGCCAGACATCCCAATAAACTGATGTCCTATCCTTTCTGTTTTTGCAGTTACACAGACTCAGCACTCCTGGACTTGGGTGTGGATCAAACCCTAGTCAACAGCAGCTTTGTAGATAAGCTCAAGCTAGCCACTAATCCTTTGCGGATTAAAAACGTGGTCCTGGCTGACAAACATTACATTGCTGTGACAAGGGAAACCATCCCCTTCTCCGTCATGCTTAAGAACCTCCACTCCACTATCCAAGGACCCGTCATTAACTTCACCAGATTTGATGTTTTACTTGTCTTGGAATGGCTACAAAAGAATAACCCACACATGGATTAGGCCACCTCTGTATTAGCTATCAAGTGTGAAGGGGTTGACCACCAGATCTACCCTGGATCTGTGGACCAACTTTTATGATATCACGTTTTTGTAAGTATCATGGCAACCCTTCAAGAAAAAACAACCTCAAGGTAATTGACTGGGACTCCTGCCAGTAAAAGATCATACACTTCAAGGACCACCAAGACACCACCACATCTCAGGACTAGGAAATTTTAGCCCAACATCTAGAAATCTCTAATGAGGCGCTACCAGGACTACCACCTGAGAAGCATATACAGCACTCCATCCAACTCAAAGGAGAAGTACCAAAGGCACAACCCATCTACTGAATCACCCCCAACAAAGACAACACCCTATGTGCTTACCTCAAGGAGGCGCTTGAGAAAGCACTTATCCGCCCCTCACAGTCTCCCTTTGGTGCTGCTGTATTCTTTGTGGTAAAGAAAGATGGTAATCTTCAACTAATTACAGATTATAGAGCCCTAAACAAGGTTATCATAAAGAATTGTTACCCACTCCCACTCATTGACAGCCTCTTTGATTCCTTGGGCTGTGCCACAGTATTCTCCAAGATTGACCTAACCCCAGGCTACAACCAAATCTGCACCAAGGAGGAAGATACACCCAAAAACAGCCTTCTGCACTAAGTATGGGTCATATGAGTGTGTGGTGCTCAATTCTGGTATGAAAAACACACCATTAACCTTTGTGACTTTCATAGACTAGGTGTTTGCTCCCCATATTGACAAACATGCCCTAGTATACCTGGACTATATCACTGTCTACAGCCCTTTGGTAGAACAGCACCACAAGAACCTGGAAGAAGTCTTTGCTACCCTGGCACAACACAAACTTCTAGCTAAGTCTTCCAAATGCCAATTATTCCACAAGCAGCTGCCCTTCCTGGGACACATAGTCTCAAAGAATGGTATTAAACCCAATGACCAGAAAATTCAGGCTATCTGTAAAATGCCACCTCCAAAGGACAAGTCAGAGCTCTGCACATTCCTGGGAATGGTTGCCTATGTGCAACAGTTCATCCCCAACTGCAGCGTCCTGACTGCACTTCTGTCTTCCATAACTGGCACCAAATCCAAATTTGTGTGGACCCCCCAACACAACCTGTGCTTCAGATGTCTTAAGGAAAAGCTCACAACTGCACCTATTCTACAATACCCTAAACACAATGAGGAATATCAAATGAAAACAGACACCTCTGATGCCCCCATTGGGGACGTACTACGTATCAAGAACATCAATGGAAAATTCTTGCCTGTAGCCTATGAATAACGTAAACTCACAGACAATGAGTGCCAATACCCCATACATGACAAGGAATTGTTGGCAATTGTACACTGCCTGGTCAAATGGTGTTATTACTTGGAACGCCAGGAGGAATTTACAGCATTAACCAACCACAAATTTCTCATATACTTTAAAACACAGGCAAACCTCTCCTGCCAACAAGCACAATGGATGAAAATCCTAGAAAAATTCAATATGAACATACAGTACAAACCTGGTACAGAACTTGCCATGGCAGATGCACTCTTGCGCCTGTATGTTAGAGCCACAAGTTGCAAGAATGGGCTCTACCCAGACTGGTCTCTCCTGATACTATGACAAAAAGACAAGGGCTTCCCCCTGGTACAACTGAAATTACAAAAGAGACAGTCATCAAGTGCAAGCACCTATTTGCAGACGTGTACAGGACCTTACATTGCAAAATGACAGACAGAACCACCATTCCTTACATCCCTACACATCAGCAAGTGGACACCATCCTAAATTACCAAAGAGACCTAGGACATTCCAAAAGCTACAACCTCTACAAATTCCTTAAAAACAAATCATGGTGTCCAACCCTATACTGGGATGTCCAGAAAGCTCTAGAGCAATGCAAAGTATGTGAAAAATTTGAAAAAGCAACACCCCTCCTAAGTCTTTACTGCCTATTTGTTCACAACTACCCTTCAAAGTGTTGGCCCTAGATATCATATGACCCATTCCAAGAAAGCACAAAAAAAGAAAAAAATCATTACTGCCATTGATTTTGCCACTTACTGGCCAGTGGCGCAAGCAGTGAAAACTCACACAGGCAATGCTGTAAAGCAGTTCATAGGGAAAAAATCATCAGTAAGTTCAGAAAGCCAGAGCTCCTGATAACTGATGAGGGCAAGAAATTGACCTCTGAAGATATCAACGTTTACCTCACCAAAAATGGGGTCCAGCACACAGTGACAACACCTTACCATCCTCTGGCCAATGGACGTGTGGAGCGGCTGAGCAGCAGCCTAGTGCAGACCCTGGCCAAGTTCACAACTGGGAGACATGAGGACTGATATAAGCAGCTACTGACTGCATTGCTTGCATAACAGACCTGCGTGAACAGATTCACCGGAAAAAGCCCCTTTGAGCTAGTTTATGGAACACAACCCAAAATCATCCAAGAGCTATCAGGACCCAAGCTGGAAATGCCCAGTGAAGTACCATCCCGCTTGGACCGTCAAGTCATACAGGCCAATAGCAACCAACTAAAAAGAGAAGAAAGACACCTACAGAATACCTTTGTCCTCATCCAAGACAGACATGAGATCAGTGACAAAGTCTGGGTAATGAATAACAACAAGATGAAATTACAGCCAGAAAAATTGGGCCCTGCCATCATCCTAAATGTAAACAAAAACAACACTTACCTTGTGCAAGGGCTTAGAAAGCACAAGCAAGATAAAGTTCTCCATCACAACCGCCTAAGACCCGGCAAAGCAAGACAAAAACAACCCAGGACTGTCCTACCTGCCACCAAACAACAGTTGGTGCAATATTGCGCCTGGGCTCCCAACAACCTCCCTGACAACCTGCCTCCAGAAGGTGATCTTCAGTTAGGGGGGGGTGTCAAAACAGCAGGCTTGGCCCACCAGCAAGGTTCCAAGTAAGTGGGTTTGTGACTCACAATCCAATTACCTAGTCACTCAAAGCCAAACTAGGAAGTCAAATCAAATTTCCAAATCCAACAACATTAACAAAAGATGTTCCCTTACAGTGGATACCTTGTTTTGGCACTTGATTAATTACCAGAATCAAGCCACCCCCTTCACCATCCAGATGTGTGATCAACACCATCATGTCCCTCTTATCCTTGATTCTAAATAGCTATATAGTTACTATCTCTCAATAAATATTATTATCTAGTTTCTAAATATTTTTCCCCTTGTAACTCTGCTAAAACAGCACAGTTACAACAGAAGCAATACCCCCCCAAAGTCTGTGTTGCCAATTTTCTCTCAACTATCCTTCAAGGTGTGGGCCCTTGACATTGTTGAGCCAATACCAGGAAGACACAACAACAAAAAATACATCATCACCACCATCAATTTGTCACTCACTGGCTGGTAGCACAGGCAGTGAAGACACATACTGGCAACAAAGTTTGAAAATTCATTGGGAAGGAAACAATTAGAAATTTTGGAAAACCTAAACTATTTATCACAGATTGAGGCAAATAATTGACTTTAGAAAGCACCAACATTTACCTCACAAAGAATGGAGTCAAACACACTGTAACTACGCATTATCATCCTCAGGCTAATGGCCAAGTTGAGCAATTGAATGGCAGCCTAGTGAAAGCCCTTGTCAAGCTCACAGCTGGGACACCTGAGGACTGGGCCAAGCAACTACCAACTGCACTTCTTGTATGATGCATCTGAGTGAACAGATACACTGGGAATAGCCCTTTTGAGCTCATATATAGCACACAACTAAACATCATCCAAGCCCTTATGGGACCAAAGTTGGAAATACCCAAGAAAGTTCTACCTTGTTCATCACCCCAAGTTGTACAAGCCAACAGTGACTAGCTAGAGAAGGAAGAAAAAAGTCTTTGAGACACATTTGCTCCTATCTACTCCAGGCACAAAGTTGGGGGCAAATTCTAGGTAATGAACATAGACAAAAGCAAGCTGCAGCCTAAGAAAGTGAGCCTGCCATCATATTAAAGGTAAAAGCAAGCAACACTTACCTGGTACAAGGACTCAGCAAGTGTAATCAAGATAAAGTCCTACACCACAATTGACTACAATCTTGTAAGGCTTGACAAAAGCAACAAGAGGTTGCACTACCCACAACTGAGCAACAACTAGTCCAGTACAGCACCTGGGCCCCTGACAGATTCCCTGACAACCTCCCTCCAGACAAGGCCAGCCTTCAGCCAGGGGGTGGTGGTGGTGTTGAAACAGCATGATTGACCTGCCAACAAGGTTCCAACTAAGCAGGTTTGCAATTGGTAATACAACTTCCCTGTGACCTGTTCCCAAACAAGGAAGCCAACTCATATTCCCAAAAGTGACAACATGAACAAACAATGATCCTATTTGGTGGATGACTTAATTTGGTGCCCAACCCTTTACTAGGAACAAGCCACCTCCCTTCACCATCCAACTGAATGATATACATAATCATGTTCCTCTTAAAATGATTAACAACAACTATATAATCCCTATCTTCAAATAAAGATAATGATCTAGTTACCAATATTTTCCCCCTTGTAACTCTGCTAAAACAGCGCAGTTACAACATTCCTGATTAGGGCTGTGATGGATTAAAAACATGCTGAGCATGATATTTACCATAATCAGCATATCTCATCTGTTGTGTTTTTAGATTTTGGATTCCCTTTACCTAGGGGAATATGAATTTAAAAAATGGTCAAAGACAGCCTTTTTTCTGAAAGAGCCAGGTTTTATATATTTTTTAATATTCTTTAATATTTTTATTTTTGAATCAAATTTGAATTTGAATTCCTATATTTTATTATTTTAAAATTTGAAAGAAAAGAACATAATTTTTATTTTAAAAAAGTCTGAAAAAATATCCTCCTGTAGATGTGTACAGCTACAATTCTGAAAAAACTGTAGCCAGCACAATTTTATGGAATTGTTTCCAGATTTGAGACAACTGTCTGCTTTTTTACAAAACAGACATTGTTTCAGATCTGTTGCAGCCCTATTCCTGATTTGACTAGGATCTTAGTTGAACTCTTCTTTTGGATGCTCAATTTAATTTTAAAGTGACCTAATGACAATTTTCCTGTTGATATTCAACTGTTTGTGGAGAACTGTTAACACAGTTTTAATGATTAAGTTGTGTTACTAACAGTTATAGCCCTTTTGAGCCTAGCTTACTCACTTCCATGATCATTCTAAGACCCTGTGTGTTGCCCCTTTCATGTTAGCTGAATGTTGTCTATACCATTTCACTTGTATTACTTAACCCCCCTTTTTCTATCAAATAAAAAAATTTATCAGCACCATATATCTCTTTAGTAATTATAAGCCTTCATTAAGTCCAAAGCTCATATTAGCTTCTTGTGAAAGCCAGAAGAGATTCTCTAATATCACTGCACTTAGCCAACTTGCCTTTGTGTATCCTCAAATTCAGGAATCCAATTCTCCTGCCAGATATTTAAGTTCCTCTTTGAGCCTCCAAGCCCTTTGACTTGAGTCTCAAGCTGTAATGGTGGAGGAACTTTAAAATTATGAAAGATTGAGAAAATAGGGGATGAAAATCCAAATGCTGAAAACATTGAGTGGCAAAAGAACTCTCAATGTCAAAATTTGTAAGTGGTAAACTCAAAGCAAAGTTACAGGAAAAATAAAAGTTGTAAAAATGAGAACAAAATTAAAAAAGCTAATGATTGATAAATGGAAAATGATTTTGCAAATGGAGGATTTGGCAAATTGGCTTGACATACTCCTCAATTTCAGGTGGGGAAACCACAAACAACAGCTCACTGGCTGCAGATAGTGCTAAACCAACTCTGTGTGTTGTGATGGTGTGAATGGGGACGTACACAAACAGGAATTAAATTTCCATGAGTTTTACTTACCAGAAATAAATAAAATTGACAAATTTAGAGGTAATATGGGTTTTATTCAACTGCTAAGGTAGTTGTGAGTTATAACCCAGCTCATATAAGTGGGATGAAAATGTTGATATTAGCAGGGAAAAATTCTGACAACTAATCCTTCAGAAGTGACTGAAAATTTTCTGATGCCATAAATTGTTTTTTTGGGCCAAAAACACCAAATTACCTGTTTTTTGGGGTTTACAGTCTTAAACTGCAGGTTTTTAGGTCCTGTTTGGAGGTGCACCTGATTGGCTGCCACCCACTTCCTGTCAATAGCTTGATTCAAGTCTGTGTAGGTTTCAAAGGCATCTTCTTACTGGCAGCTCCTTTCTGGTGAGTTTTCTTGGAGCAAGCAATGTCCACCAAGATGTCTTTATCCATGACACAAGCTTGTTACACCCATCTTTAAGAGCATTAGATATTGTTGTGATTGAAATTACCCCCTCTTCTTCCAGTGTATCTCAAAATACACAGGAAATGCTCAAAGAGCCACCCTGTGATGTGATTAACAGTATGGACCAATATTAGTGCAATGTCAAATTACAGGCCCTATCACCTAATTAGGAGTACTGCTAATTTGACATGATGATCCCTCCCCCAAGTTATTCTCATCCAAAAAAAACATATAACTATGTCACCCCTGGTAACTTGTGGCTCCCAAGTATAGTATAGCAACTTTACTATTATTAAAATAAACACATCTTATCTGATTCCTATTATTGTCCTTTTAATCTGGACTTTTGTCTTCCCCTATTTAAATACTGAACTATTATTGGTTCAGTTGCAACAATACAGTTTTTTAGTCATTACATATTATAGAATTAAGAGGAATTCACTTATAAGCTAAGGAACTTTTTCTTAAAAAGAAGAAGCATGGAGCTTATAACTATTAGAAAAAAAGGTAGGACATTGTTACAGAAGTAAAATTTTTGAGGCCCCGGGCAGGAATTGAACCCGCTCCTAGCCTCCAGGCAGGGGAGAGTTGCCTGCACCTGAATTTTTGCTTTTTGAAGCAAATCCAGGTGCGGGAACTATTCCTGCCATGACAGTAGCTGCGGGGCCCAGAATGGGCCCCAAAAGCTACACCCAAGCCTTGGTGGGTTTGGCTGGGCCTGGGCAGGCTATTTTTAGCTGCCCAGTAACCCCAGTTCAAGCCCACCCTCCATTAAGTAATTTGGGGTCCCCAATTGGGGACCCCTTTTTAATCAAGTTCCTTGGCCTCAGGAAAGCCTGTCAAGCCAGCCCAAAAAAGGGGATCAAATTGGGAAAACCCCCAAAACCCCAGAAGCCAAACCTGCTAGGACCAATGGCCAGCCAGGCCAAGATGGACCACCAAAAAGCCAAACAACTGTTCCTGAAAACCCCAAAAATGACCATGAAGCAGCCAACCAAACAGAAGAACCTGAGATGTCAAGTCTTGCCACACATATAGCACCAGAAGAATGCCCAGAGGCACTTGCATGTTAGTAAGTATATAAACCAGAAGCACCTGAAAAAGTTTTGTATTGTCATCCTTACCAAATAAAGTTGTTATGAACATTTGGTTCACCAATCTGTTCCCATACCTATTTTTAATACTCTTTCATCTGCATACACCCAAGTGCCAGTACCCATCTACTGGGATAAATAGTCAGACTTCTGTTGATAAAACCAAAGCCTTTGACTACTACTGTCCACCCAACACTCCGTTTGGCCCTGTGCATTTCACTGAGTATCCCGCCAATTCTGACCACAAACCCTGGACATTGGAAGACTTGCAGTGGTACACCTGCCCAAATGCTCCCAAGGAGCCCTACCAAATTATATGTGACGGCAAAGCAATCACCATCTACCCTTTGATCTTCAATGGGAAGTACAACAATCCTGCTGCCTACTTGGTCCCCATGGAACTGCCCCCAACACCCAAACCAACCATTTCAACCCCCCCACTTCTGATGCCACTGGCCAGAGTAGTCAGTTCCTGGGAGTGCTTTACCTGACACTCATGGGATTGATTGACTCTGCCTTGCCAGCAGCTGGACCTTGGGCTGTGGCTGGGAAGGCCCTTTCCTACCTGGTAAAGTTAGGTCCTATCATCTAGTGGGCCATGCCAGTACCTGCCTCAACTCCTCCCTCAACTGCTGGAGCTCCACAGTACTCCTTGTATCCTGACATTATGATAATTCACCCCAAACTTGGTAACCTGGGCCCCAAGATGTTATTAGCACTTGGGGCTACTTGTATGTTTGTTTTTATGATTATCACTTATTACTGTTATTTGTGGCTATCATACCAAATCTCCTCCATCTGGAAGATAACAACCTGGACCTTGGATGATTCTAAGGATGCTCCAGAGAGCAAAGACCCAACCACAGCAACCTCTTCCCAAGTACCTAACGTCATTGTGAACCAAACCACCTCCAATGTGACCATGCCCCAGATAGGCAAGCTTAGCCTAGAAGAAGCTATAAGAGCCATGCCAGTACTACAACTGCACTTCCTAGCCAATGCCACCGCCTATCCCAATGACACGGTCAAAGTCTTGAGAGTAGCATCCATGCTAACAGGGGACGCCCTAGACTGGTTCAGCAAAGCCACTGCCAACAACATAGAGTTTTGCTTAGACTATGCTCAATTTGAGGCTGAACTAATGGTCACAGGAGAGGACCAGAATACCTGTCACTTTGCCTTCATGACCCTGTTGGAATTCAAGCAAAACAGCTGCCCACTTCAGACCTACGTAGAAGAGTTCACCAAACTACAGACCCGTGCTATGCTGGACAACAAATTGGCCGCCATTCTATTCAGAAAAGGCGTGAACCCAGGGTTAAAGGACCTCCTCAAGCACCATCCCCTCACAATTGGGTTAGAAGAACTAATTGTGCTCTGCTGAAGACTAAGTTTAAACCAAGAAGCCCACGGCGCTGCCCCCATGGACCCCAGATGGCCAAAAGCCCCACTGCGGCCAGACCAGCCATGACACCTGAGGAGTTGCAACAACATTACAGAGATGGGTTGTGTTTCCACTGCCATGAAGCAGGGAAACAGACCAGGGCCTGTCCCAGAAGAAACCAAACTTCAGGCTCCCTTGCCCAATTAAATACTACCTCTCAGTCTTATAAGTATATCATAGTGACCCTAGAAGTGGGAGATAAAGTATTTCACAAAAAGGCTTTCTTAGACACAGGGGCTTATGAAAGTTTCATCAACCCCGCATTAGCGTCCAAGCTGGAACTCACCCCTTCAGATACTCAATTCTAAGTCACTATGGGAAACAATTCAACTGACATTGACCAAGAATGTAACCAACATCTGGAGCTGAAGATTGGGCAAAACACCTAACCCTCATCCTTTATCCTGTTAAAAGGATTACCACACCCATTGATACTTGGAGACTCCTGGGCTGACAAGCATGGTGCAATCCTGAACTATTATGATCAAACCGTAACCCTGGGAAAGGGACCTAACACCAACACTGTACCCATTCAGCCAAGCCCACAAATAGTGCCCCCCACCAAACTCATGACCTTGAAATTGGACCCTTGCTCAGGGAAGCTGCCCTCAGCCCTTGAGAAATGGGCCAGTGTCTTCAGCAAAGAGGCGGCAACTCAACTACCTGAACACTCTATCTACAATCATACTATTGACTTACTCCCTGATATGCAACCCAGCCACAGCCCCATCTATAGTTGCAACCACAAAGAACAGGTGGCCTTGAAAGTGTATATTGAAGACATGACCAAGAAAGGATTCATCTGAGTCTCAAAGGCCCCATGCTCTTCCCTCTTACTATTCATGGGGAAGAAAGATGGGGGAATAAGACCTTGTGTAAACTACCATAAGCTGAACAAAATCACAGTAAAAAAACTAATAACCCATACCTAATGCCAATGACCTATGTGATGTCCTGATTGGAGCACAAGTATACTCTAAGATTGACCTCCAAGACGCTTTTAACCAAATCCAAATCAAAGAAGGCAATGTATACAAAATAGCTTTCAAAACTTGATATGGACTCTATGAATACCTGGTCATGTCTTTTGGGCTATGTAACACCACTAGCACTTTCCAGAGGATGATTAACTCAATCCTTGGAGAGTACCTTGATCAATTCTGTGTGGCATATCTTGACAACATTCTGATGTATAGCAAAACACATGAAGACCTCCTCTGCCACCTGGACCTCATATTAGAGAAACTAGCAGCAGCCAACCTTCACGTCAAACTCAAGAAGTGTGAGTTCTTCCAACCTGAGATAGAATTCTTGGACTACATAGTACAAACTGGTGGATTTGCCATGGCCCAAGATAAAGTGGACACAGTCACAGCTTGGCCTACCCCCACCTGTCAGAAAGATGTTAGGAGTTTCCTGGGGCTAGCAAACTACTGTAGATATCTCATCAATTTTTTTTCTCAGATCACTCTGCCCCTGACCCGCCTTTGCTCAGACAAAGTCCAGTTTGAGTGGACCCCCGACTGTGTTAAAGCCTTTGAAGCCCTGAAGTTAGCCTTTACCTCTGCGCCTGTGTTAGCCATGCCTGACCAAACAAAGCCATTCATCCTGGAAACCAACACTTCCAACTTTGCCCTGGGAGGGGTGCTTCTTCAGGAAGGAGGGGATGGTATGCTACATCCTGTAGCATATAACTCCAAAAAGATGATCCCTGCTGAAGGAAATTATCCTATATACAATAAAGAAATGCTAGCTATAATGAAGACCCTGAAGCACTGTCACAGATACCTATGCAGCGCTGAGCACCCAGTAAAGGTCCTAACAGATCACAAAAACTTGGTTTACTTCTTCAAACCATGTCAGCTTAACCAACAACAAGCAAGATGGGCCCTAGAACTGGCAGACTACGTACTAGAAATTGACTATAAACCCGGAAAAGTAAACATTGTCCCAGATGCCCTAAGTAGAAGAGCCAACCTGATCCTGTCCTCCACCAAGTTGAGAGATCACAACACCCATACCCTGTTGGATACAACCAGTGGAAGAATACAGCTAAACTACCTGAAAATTGTTGCTAAGAAATCAGACGTATTAGAAGCCCAGGCAAAGGACCCTGTTGCCAAAACTATGGTCTCAGAACTCTCAACACAACTAGATAGCCCCCTGTACAAAAGAGGTTACTCACTAAAAGGAACCACCCTACTGTTCTGAGGAAGAATCTATGTACCAGAAAGATTAGCTTGGATTTCTGTACTAAAGGACTATCACAACTTGGAACTAGCTGGCCATCCAGGCCGCCACAAAGCCCTTCAAAGCATCAAAAGGAATTACTTGTGGCCCAAGATAGATGCAGATGTTATCATTTACATTGAGGGCTGTGAGACATGAAGGCGTACCAAAACAAGATGCTCTAAGCCAGAAGGCCTCCTCTGCCCCCTAGACATCCCTTCAGGCCCCTGGAAATTGGTATCCATGGATTACATAGTTAAACTCCCACCCTCCAAAGACTACAACACAGCTATAGTGATGGTTGGCCGTTTCACCAAAATGGCCTACTTTGTCCCCACCACTACCCATTGCACTGCTGCTGAAACTGTCTGACACTTTCATGACCAAATACTCACCCAACACAGAACCCCAGAGGAAATAGTGACAGACCAAGGACTGCAGTTCACATCTCATTATTGGGTGCAAGTGATGAAAGACCTAGGAATCAAAAGATGCATGTCCACTTCCTATCACCCCCATACCAACGGCCAAACCAAACAGGTGAACCAGATTTTGGAACAGTACCTCTGATGCTACGCAAACACCAACCAAGACAACTGGGCAGACCTATTATCCACAGCCCAATAAACGTACAATAGCAAATATCACGTGTCCACCGGGATGTCCCCCTTCAAAGCCAATTATGGATTTGACCCCACTTGGGACCCCAAGATTGGAAACCAGGAGTCTAACAAAGTGGGTAGAACCTGGATGGAACACATCCACAAAACCCAGATGACCTGCTCCTGAAACCTAACCTGTGCAGTACAGACTTACAAAGCCTTTGCTGATAGAAAGTGCACCCCTGGAAAGCCACTAGAGATTGGGGATGAGGTCTATCTAGATTCAAGGAGCATACCCCTAAATATCCCATGCTGGAAGCTAGCTCATCAAAGAAGCGGCCCCTACCAGATCAAAGGCAAAGTAGGCAAAGTAGCTTACCGTCTGAAGTTACCTGACACCTGGAAAATACATGACGTATTCCATTGATCCTTGCTGTTCAAAAAGGATGGAACATCCCTACCCCACCAGAAACTGAAGTCTGCTCCTCCGCCCATCCTGGTAGGAAGATCCCTTGAACATGAAGTAGAGTATATACACAGCAACCGCACCTACTACCGTAAGCCACAGTACTACGTCAAATGGCTAGGATACCCACCCAAGAAAAGCACCTGGGAACCAGCTGACAGACTTACCAACGCAGCTGATGCTGTCTGCCAATATTGGGAGAAGAAGAAAGCCAAGTCTGGTTTAGAAGGGGATAGTATTACAGAAGTAACATTTTTGAGGCCCCAGGCTGGAATCAAACCCCCTCCAAGCCTCCAGGCGAGGCTAGCAGGCGGGGAGATTCACCTGCACCTGGATTTTTGCTTTTCAAAGAGAATCCAGGTGCAGGAACCATTCCTGCTCTGACAGTAGCTGCAGGGCCCATTCTGGGCCCCAAAAGCTACGCCCAAGCCTTGGTGGATTTGGCTGGGCCTGGGCAGGCTATTTTTAGCTGCCCAGTAACCCCAGTTCAAGCCCATCCTCCATTAAGTAATTTGGGGTCCCCAATTGGGGACCCCTTTTTTAATCAAGTTCCTTAGCCTCAGGAAAGCCTGTCAAGCCAGCCCAAAAAAGGTGATCAAATTAGGAAAACCCCCAAAACCCCAGAAGCCAAACCTGCTAGGACCAATGGCCAGCCAGGTCAATATGGACCACCAAAAAGCCAAACAACTGTTCCTGAAAACCCCAAAAATGACCATGAAGCAGCCAACCAAACAGCAGAACCTGAGATGTCAAGCCTTGCCACACAGATAGCACCAGAAGAATGCCCAGAGGCTCTTGCATGTTAGTAAGTATATAAACCAGAAGCACCTGAAAAAGTTTTGTATTATCATCCTTACCAAATAAAGTTGTTATGAATCTTTGGTTCATCAATCTGTTCCCATACCTATTTTTAATACTCTTCCATCTGCATACACCCAAGCGTCAGTACCCATCCACTGGGATAGATAGCCAGACTCCAGTTGATAAAACCAAAGCCTTTGACTACTACCGTCCACCCAACACTCTATTTGGCCCTGTGCATTTCACTGAGTATCCCGCCAATCCTGACCACAAACCCTGGACATTGGAAGACTTGCAGTGGTACACCTGCTCAAACGCTCCCAAGGAACCCTACCAAATTATATGTGACGGCAAAGCAATCACCATCTACCCTTTGATCTTCAATGGGAAGTACAACAATCCTGCTGCCTACTTGGTCCCCATGGAACTGCCCCCAACACCCAAACCAACCATTTCAACCCCCCCACTTCTGATGCCACTGGCCAGAGTAGTCAGTTCCTGGGAGTGCTTTACCTGACGCTCATGGGATTGATTGACTCTGCCTTGCCAGCAGCTGGACCTTGGGCTGTGGCTGGGAAGGCCCTTTCCTACCTGGTAAAGTTAGGTCTTATCATCTGGTGGGCCATGCCAGTACCTGCCTCAACTCCTCCCTCATCTGCTGGAGCTCCACGGTACTCCTGGTATCCTGACAGACATGGTATCCTAAAAGCTTTATCTCAAAAGTAATAGTAGATATATAATATCAAAGTAATAGTAAATATACCATCTCAAATTAAAGCATCAAAAACAATAAAAATGCTATCTAAAAGTGCTTAATCTTGAAGCTAAAAAATATAAAATTATAAAACCATAGATAGACTAAAAAAGGCCCATGTATTACAAATTTTTAATGAAGATGGGACAACTTAGTAGCAGCAAGGTTGCTCAAAGCTCCAAAGTCAAGTGATTCAAAATCAGCCCTTTTAAGATATACTGACCATAAGCTGTAAGATATACTATACATATAGTATTTTTTAAAGCTATGGCTCTAAGCAAAAAACTGAGATTTAAGCAAAAATAATTCATCTAAAAATAAAATTAAAATATTTCAGAACCAAACAGAAATAAACCAAAATCCATTATAAAATGATATAGCTTTTTTGGCTTTAAATTTTGTTTAAATATGATCTTATTTTTTAAATCTCAGTTGATCTTCTTTACAGATGAGTTATTTTTACTTAAATCTCATTTTTTCTTAGTGCTATAGCTTTGAAAACTAATGTAACTTCAAATAAATACTAAAGAAAAAATAGAAGCCATCAAAACTAAAAGAAAAGAGAGAGAATCTGAAGAATGAATTGAGAAAATGGATTTAACATTGATTGAAAGTGCAACATATATAGCTTGAAGATGTTCAAGTTTTCTATCCTTGGGATAGTAGGCAAGAGACACCTTGAAGATCTCAGTATACTTTTTCACTGCCCTAGTTTTTTTTTGGGGGGGGGGGGTCATCTTTATTCTTAATCACAGTCTTGAAGAGGCAGTTAGAGAGCGCCTGCTGGGTCTTGAGGTGCACCATTATCTTGAACTTGGGCTTCTTCACCCAGAACCTTATGGTGAATTGTCTGTGTCACCCTTCAAGAAAAGAGGTGGTATTTATTAGACTGTCCTTTAAATACTAAAGTATTTCCAAATTATTGAATCTCTTCTTTTTCTGATGAGGTGTGCTCCTTGAGAACCCCCACCCTGCTGAGTTTTGAAGTACTCAATGAAGGACAAAAAGGCTTCCTGGTTGGTGGTGATTTATGAATGGCATAGGAGTGCATAATATAAGGCATTAAATTATTCTTTTATGACAACAGTGCCCATGTCAACAGTGGCCATGTTGACAAGAAAATCAAATTACACTAAGAAACTTGCTAGTTGCACAAGCTTGATTATCATTTTTCTTAGCTCTTGGGGGTGCAACCCCAGAAAACACAACAAAATTGTGGCCATTTCAAACCAATTTAATATTAAACACAATTAAAGTTTCAATTTAAGTTAATTTTTTCTTTCTTTTTACCAATAAAATTTAATTTTTGTCAATTCAAATACATAATGTAAAAGTGCCAATGTCAACACTTTTTAAGCATAACCTATTTTTAAGGTAGGCTACACCATCTCAAAAACAGCATCTTGGTTTATGCCATCTCAAATTTAATCTGAGATGGCGTTTTTTGTGCTAGTGATTTTAAATCATAAAAAAATAATAAAAATAATAAAATAGTTAAAATTCACTTATAATTTTATAATGAGGCATCACAAAAGTATGCCATCTCAATTTTTTAATTTTGAGTCAAATTAACTAAATCTTATTTTGCTAACTTTATTTACATATGAAATCACTTAGTGTGGGGCATGTTTATGCCATCTTAATTTTACGCCATTTATCTCAAACTAAAATAAGCCTACTTCCACACTAAGCCAAAGCCTGTTTTATACAATCAGAAGATATTCCTATAGTATTAATAAAAGACACTTATAATAGGAACAACCTAAAACAATGCCACTATGATAGTCCTTCTAGTAATTGTCATTGCTGGGTAAAAAACCAGGTTTTTATATGTAACTTATAACTTTATTATACATGGATACATTAATAAGGGATCTCTTAATAAAATGTTTTAATAGTGATTTTAATATGGAAGGGGTGTGATTGCGCCATTTTGATTTACGTCACTTTGAATTCCACCAAGTTTTATATCACCCAATTGATTTGATGCGCACAGTGGATATGGGAAAATAAGGGGAAATTACATATGATGCCAGACTACGCTATATCAATTCCCCCACCACAATTCTTGCTTTCCACTTTTCTAAAGTACATATTCACATCAATTATTGTAGTATTAAAAATGTAAGAAAACATATGAAAATTTGCAAATATATATTTTTTGATCTCCTTTAAACAGCTGAGTACCTTTTAACCCCAGTTGTATAAGCTAGATTTTGAGGAATTCAAGTTTTAATCTTTGGCCTGGTTGTGGTAGCTCCACCATTAATTTCTTATTTTTAAATAAAAAATAAGTAAAATCATTATGTTTTTGAGCTATGGCATCTCAATTATGGCATCTCAAATACATCATTTTGACTGCAAGTTTTATGCAAAGCTCAAAGTTTTGCATACTTTCACAATTAATAAAAAATATTTTTACATAATATAAACTCTAAAATTTTGATAATATATGATTTCAGATTTTTTTCTACAATTCTATGTAAAATATTTTTTACTTATATATGAAAAATTTCTCTTTTTTTCCTTTGAAAAATTCCCCAAAATTGCACATATTTTGATACTAATTTCATTTTAGATGCCTCCCAAGTCCAATACCAAAGCTACTACCAAGGCATCTAAGGCCTCCAAGGACAAGCCCAATCCACCAAAGGCCAAAACTACCCCCAAAAAGTAGCCTTCTAAAGCTAAAGCGCCCCAAGATACCCACACCATCCCCTGAGCCTGAATAAACCAGTCCCATCACTCCTCAATCTCCTTTTGTCTAATCCCCTTCTGATCCCCAGGAGAAGCTCTTTGGCTTTAATTGCCACTATTACCCCACCTAAGATCCTGAAGAAAAGCAGGGGCAGGAACCTGATCCAGGCACTCCTGTAGATGACAACATTGAGCTATGATATGTGAACACTGTTCACAACATTTGTAACCACAATTTCACCTTTTCTGTGATCACCTAATTCCATGAGAGTTACCTAACCACATCAAAGAAGAGTGGTACTGATTTTGTCCACAAAGAGTACTCCTTTAACTGCAACAACAAGAAAAAGGCAATCTGCCAACATCACTACAAATATGATACCCTTGGCTTCCTTGCAAGGCTTACAACATATGGTTTTACAATATGTAAGGCATTTACTGTTGGCCACAACTGCATTGAGACTTTTAATTCTCTGTACCAACTTATATGTTGATTTCTTTGTCAGGTTATCCCCATTGCAAGGTATAAAACCTCCACTGAGTTGGTAGATGATGCCCTCCTCAATCTTAAAAATTCTCAACTTGATTTTTTTGGTGACACTGTTAAACCACATAGATACCTCACTGATAAGAGGTATGCTCTTAGCACTAAAGGCATCAGTGCAACATCAATTGATCAATTGATGTTAGCTGTGGAGCAAAAGATATCCTGCCATGAAGAGAACTTCCTCTTACATGATGACAGTGTAAATGCTAAGGACATAATAATCTGTTTTGCTACCTCCCAGGAATTGCACAACCTTCTAAATTGCAAGACCTGGCTTTCAGATGACACCTTTTTTACCAGCCAGGAACTTTTTAGCCAGCTTTAGAGCATTCACAGGCAGGCTGAAAATCTAGTCCTTATCCTTGTTTTTACTTCCTTCAAAATAAAAAGCAGGGAACATATTTTTGTGCACTTACCATTCTCAAGAAAAAGTTTTATGAGGTCCTTCATACCATTAAAGAGGATCTCAAGGAAACTAGAGGGCGCAAGAAGAAGACCCCTTCCCAGGATGAAGATTTCACCACCAACAAGAAGCAGCCTAAGAGCTTGCCTATTATGCCCATCTGGTAGTCAATTTTGATCAGGCTCAGGCCAATTCTCTCATACAATTCTTCAAGAGATCCCCCAGGGATACTATTTTTGCCTCTAGCAGGCACTTTGTTGCTACTTACAAAAGTGCTCTAACCTCCATGAGCTTATCAACTCAGAAGGAATCAAAGAAGCCAAGGACGTGCTCAATTGCTTTGCTGCCACTGCCCTAGTACAAAAGGAGGAGATCAATACCTTCTAAAATTCCCTCCTCTACCATCCCTAAATCATTACCAACCAGACAGCCTTTGCACTCTTTATTGAGTATTTTGAAACTTGGTGGATAGGAGTCTTTCAAGGAGCACCCCATATACAAAAAGGCAGTGACTCAATTACCTGGAGCTACTTTAAGAAGTTTAATGACAGGTTGATCAATACCACCTCTTCCCTTGAAAGGCAGCATAAAAATTTTTCTACCAGGGTCTGGGTTAAGAAGCCTAAGTTCAACAAGATCCTCATTCACTTAAAAATGCAGCAGGCCATCTCTGTGTCAGGAAGCCAGGCATAGGTAGATGCATTGGTTGGCTTGGGACAGAATACAGCCAGGCCAGAGGGTAATGCCCACCATAGGATGGGTGCTAACTTGATAATATAGGATACAGATTGCCCAAGCAAAGACCAGGCCCCTGAATTTGTCACAGTAGGTTCCATCATGCCAGGTATTATCTGCTCAAGCAAGAAGGCTCAAAAGGCCAGAAAACCTTTATCAAAATTGACTGAGTTAACGGATTTAAATCAAACAGTCAATTGGAAATGGGTTATGGCTGCTCCAGTCTGTTAGCTGAAACCTGTTCCCCCTTGTAAATTGACATTGATAAATTGGCGTAATTTGAGGGTCACCTGATATGAGCTTATCAATCAGCATGGTTGTCAGAAACTAGTCACACAAGGGTTCTTTGTAACCTGGACCAGATACTTACTTGACAATGTGGAAGGAATAGGAGGTCAAGACTCAGGTAGTATTGCTTAGTAAATTTTTCTGATATATGTTGAATAATTTTCACTATTTCAACTCTAAGAGTTGAGTCCTCCCAAAATTTTACTCAATAAAAATCATTTATCCCAAGTTCTATTTTTTTTAAAATGCATCCTTTTTTGGGTTTTTACACTATATTCTGTACAATCTGATTCTCCGCAGAATCATTTCTGGAAGATGGGGTCCTGCAGTTAGAACTTTGTCTTTGGTGCTGCCCAATGTTAATTTTGCGCCAACCAATTTTGCAGTTCCTACCTCCATTCTTGAAACTGAAAATTGTGTTGCCTCCCAATGTCCAGGATTTTATTCTGAAGATTTGTTGATGTTGTCTCAGGCCATTTATCTTGGGCTACTTTAGTTAGGATTAATTGTTCTGCTTAATCCTGGTATTACAATTGGAAATTTCACAAAAAGATATTTGAAGCCACGTTGGTGGTTAATCATTAATTCTATGTGGATTTGGGTGATAATTCCTCATCACTTAGAAAAAGCTTCATACTATCCCACAATTTCTGTCACATTACTCAACTCTTCTACATCTGAGTTTTTGGAAGCAGTTTGTCATGAATTTGTGCTTCTTTTCTCCTGCCCTGTTAAGATATCTGCATTTACCATGTTTATTTGTATCAGTTCCTTTCTGAGCTTTCAGTTTGGGCTTTTTTAATTTGTGGTTTCCATCTCCAGTTGCAGTTGATGAGACTGGATCTTCTGTTTCCTATTTCTGTTGTGTCATGTCATTTTGGCGTCTGGATTATTTTCCTGCTCCACCCACTGATGAGATTTTGTGTGAAGTTTTGTCAGCAATATCATTCTATTCTGGTTCAAGCCTTAGTCATAAATCCCAAGTTTAACATGTGATGACAAAGGTTTTTGAGGATGCTTGTGAATGGTTGTTGTCCGCAGTGGAGCGCAATCCACGTGTTTAATTGAAAGTGCATCTCTATACCCTCTGTTAAAATTTTTGTGTGTATCTATTGAGGAGCTCAAAGTATATCATAAGCTGTACGCCTTCCATCAGGGTACTACTCTGCTTTTGATATTCCTTCCTCAGTTTCTTGCCTACTGCCCTACAATTGATGTTCCCAGGGTGAATAAACTCTCAGTGTTGTGGTTAGCAGTGTTGCAACCAAGTTTCTAGCCTCGCCTTCTAACATATCTTACAATACAAAGGGGGCGCTTGATGAGCCGCCCCTTGACGTATCTAACGTTATGGATTAATCTGATGTCAATATCAAATGGCAGGTACTTCATCCTAATTAGGAGCGCTACCAATTTGACTTGCTGATCCCTGCACAAGTTATTCCTTGGCTCCAAACCTTACATGGAACTTCCCACTGTGCCACCCCCTTGTGGCCTTGTGGCTTTCTGCATATAGTATATTAATCACAATATTCCACAATAAACAATACCTTATTCTTATTATTCTATCCTTTCTATTGGACTGTTGTTTTCCCCAATTCCAAATACTGAATCCTCATTGATTCAGTTGCAACAGTGGTAGCAGCGGTAGGTTTACAAACTACCTAAAACAAAATCCCCCAAGAAAGGACATAGTATGGGCTGTATGACTACTCCCCAACAAGAGACCTTCCTGCCAATCTCCAAGGGGGATATCCCCAACGGGTAGGTCATCTATCAAGACCAGCTAGTTCTCACCAGCGTGTACATTGGCTCCACCTTGGGCAGCGTGACACCAGTGTCACCCTGCCCCAGTCAGATATGTCCCAGCGCATGCTCAACCTTCAGCTAGAATCCTTTGCTGGTGGCATAGAGGGAGCCAACATTGTCAGTTGTCTCCAATCTACTGAAACCCGCCTTTGCATCTGTCAGGTCCCTGAGCCCATGTGGGTTGCCACTACATCTGGCCACCTCACAGGGCCTGCTGCTGTGTGGTTCACCAACTGGGCCAGCCAGGAACTTGATGTTACCTGAGCATCATTACAAGACGCTGCCAAGTCCCACTATAGCAAAACCTTCTCCCCCATTGTTATGGGGACTCCTCTTCTAGCGATCAAACAAACTGGTCTGTTCCTGAGTACCTTGCTGCCGCCCCTGAAGCCGTGAATGACAGAAATGCAATGCTACTCACTCTCATCATCAATGGGTTAAAACCCCATATCTGTAAGTGGGTCCCTGTAGGTTGCTGCACCTCCATTGACAACTGCTATAAGGCCATTGTGGAGGCTAACAACCAGGCCTCAATGGGCTTTCCGCTGTACCAGTGATGCTCCATCCCAACCACGTACCACACCTGGCAATGGCCACAATCAAGTAGGCCTCTGCCAGCCCCGTCAACAGAAATGGGGTGGGGTTTCAGATTTACCCTGTGGAAATTAGCAAGCTACTCTATGATACTGTGTTTGTCAGAATAACAGAGACAGGCTCATACCATTTCAAGGGGGGAAACTAGACTTTAACCAATGCTCAGTCAAAGTTATCCACTCTGAACCATCTGTGGTCCCTCCCTTGATCTCCTCACCACCAGCGCTTGCTGCACTCCTTGAGGAGTACAAGGATGTATTCAGTGAGACACTTGAACAACTACCTCCTCCCCGGGAAATCCAGCACGCTGTACAACTTCAAGGGTTGTTACCTAAAGCACAACCATTATACTGTCTCACACCAAAGGAAGATGAAACCCTCTGCCAGCACCTTGTGGACGCGCTTGATAAGGGCTTCATTTTCCCCTTGCTCTCTCCATATGGGGCAGCTGTCTTCTTTGTAGCTAAGAAGGACGGGTTGCTTTGCCTGGTCACAGACTACTGCACCCTAAATAAAGTAACGGTTAAGAACAAGTACCCCCTGCCGCTGATTGACAACCTTTTTGATACACTTGCAGGTACAAAGGTCTTTAGCAAGATTGATCTCACTGCAGGGTACAACCAGGTCCGCATTGCACCAGGGGATGTGGCAAAAACTGCCTTCCGCACGCGCTACAGGTTGTTTGAGTGTTGTGTCATGAACTTTGGAATGACCAACACTCCCTCCACCTTTGCCATGTTGATGAACAAAGCATTTGAGGAATCGACTGGAAAATGTGTGGTTGTGTACCTTGACAACATTATTGTCTTCAGTCAAGATCAAACCACACACCTCCAACATCTCTGTGCTGTCCTCAACACCCTTCAGAAAAACCAGCTAAAAGCTAAACCCTCCAAATGCAAGTTCCTCAAGTTGGAGCTTTTATTCCTTGGGCACACCATCTCTGCTCAAGTAATAAAGCCCAACCCTGCCAAAATCAAGGCAATCACCAGCATGCTGCCCCCACTGATGTGGGCCAGGTGTGGACATTCTTAGGCATGGTTGCCTACATGCGCAAGTTCATTCCCAATTGTGGGGAACTAATTGCACCCCTCACCAAGCTCCTCAATACCAAACAGCACTTCCATTGGACCCCTTTCAGAGATTGAGCCTTTAAGACGTTGAAGAAAAGGCTCACAACAGCACCAGTACTGCAGTTCCCCAATTGAAACCAACAGTACAAACTTGAGACCAATGCCTCTGACAGGGCCATAGGGGGTGTGTTAAGGGTAGAAACTGACAATGGCGTCTTCCTCCCCGTGGCATATGAGTCCAGGAAACTTACTGGCTTGGAACAACATTACCCCATCCATGATAAGGAGTTGGCAGCCATTGTACACTGCGTTGAGAAGTGGTGCTGTTACTTGGAAGGAGCTACCTTCCCACCCTGCATCCTGACGGACCACAAGTTGCTCCAGTACTTCAATACGCAGTCCCACTTGACACGCCGCCAAGCAGGATGGGTTAAGCGCCTATCCCCCTACCAGTTGCACATTGAGTACAAGCCTGGAAAAGAAAGTTGTCACAGCTGATGCCCTTTTGCAACTTTATGTAGCGTCTATCACTGGGGACAATGGTTTGGATGCAGATTGGCCCATGCTCTACCTCTGCCCTGAGGCAACTTGCTACAAGGGCCTTAATTTGGTCACCATCTCCAAATTGAAGGACAACAAAAGTCAGTTCACCACCTATGCTGGTAGCTTCTGCCGCTGGGTAGAGACAGGTGAAAAGACGCCTTACGTTCCCACCACGCAACAAGGGGACATAATCTTGCACCACCACCAAACCCTGGGTCACACCAGAAGGCGCAACCTCTTTGAGATTATGAAACGGAAGGTTTGGTGGCTGCGCATGCGTCAAGACGTCTTGGACCTCCTCAAAATGTGTGTGTTGTGCAAAAAGAACATGTCCAAACCTGCACCCCCCAAGTCTGTCTTGCCCATCAAGGCCATGGAACCCTTCAAGCAATGGGACCTCAACATTGTGGGGCCACTCCCCAAAGACAGAATGGGCAAGAAGTACATTATCACTGCCATCAACTATTTCACTTGCTGGCCAGTGGCCTGGGCAATAACCAAACACACTGCAACTACCATCACCTGCTTTATTGGCAAGGAAATTGTGGCTTGCTTTGGGCAACCCAAACGTCTCATCACGGATGGCAGTCCCAAACTTGTAAGGCATGTCATGAAGGCATACTGTGCTAAGAATGCGCTCCAACATGTAGTTACAACCCCCTACCATCCTCAAGCCAATAGACGCGTGGAACAGTTAAATGGCTCACTGTTTTAATTGATTGCCAAGCTCTCACAAGAGCACCCTAACACCGCATGGACTGAACACCTGCCCACTGCTCTACTGATACTACAAGCAAGAATCAACAGGGGTACAGGATTCAGCCTCAGTACCCTGGCCTTTGGGACACCTGACAGTCTGAGAGGGGTTGGACAGGGAAAACTACGGACCAAGGTTCCTGACAAGCCTCCCCTAGTAACAACTCCATCCCTAGACCAATGGTGTGCCAAAGCCTGGGAGATAAAACACAAGCAGATTGCAGGAGGGACAAAGCACCTCAAAGCTAGATACACCGTAGGTGACCCCGTCTACACCCTCAATCCCAACTCTGCCAAGTTGGAACCCAACCACCTAGAGCCCTTCAAGATAGCTGCAGTCTATGACAATCACACTTATCAACTTGAAGATGCCCAAGGAAACACCAAGAAGCTTCACCATGATTGCTTGCGCCCCTGCTGCGCTATCCCCACACAAAAGTTGTTTGTGCGGACCTTCCCAGACCTACTGCAGACTCCGGTCTTGGTGTCTGACAACAAGCAGGGGGCAAGGGGGTGTTACAACCAAGTTTCCAGCCTTGCCTGCTAACATATATAACAGTATGGATTAATCTGATGGCAATATCAAATGGCGAGGTACTTCATCCTAATTAGGAGCGCTACCAATTTGACTTGCTGATCCCTGCACAAGTTATTCCTTGGCTCCAAGCCTTACATGGAACTTCCCACTGTGCCACCCCCTTGTGGCCTTGTGGCTTTCTGCATATAGTATATTAATCACAATATTCCACAATAAACAATACCTTATTCTTATTCTTCTGTCCTTTCTATTGGACTGTTGTCTTCCCCAATTCCAAATACTGAATCCTCATTGGTTCAGTTGCAACAGCAGTTAACCAGACTGCCCAGGATTTGGCAGTTTGGGATTACCTGTTAACCACAACTGAAGCCCTGGTAAGCCAAATTCTTTCTCTGGTCTCAAATCTGTCCACTTCCAAGAAAGGTATGTTGGTAATTGAGGATAAACTCACTGTGCACTCCTGGTTTTCTGGTCCTTGCTCTGCATAGTTCCTTCCAACCAGAGCCAAGATTGTTATCCCCCTAGCCTGTCTCAGTTTCAATTGGCAGTGGTGAACAAACCTGCCAATGTAGAGGAGGCCCCAGTAGTGTCTGGTCCTGATAGTTCCTTGGCAATGCTTCAGCACGTCATACCTGCAAAGTCTTCCATGGTTACGTCCAAAGAGTTGCCCCTCATTCCCATTGATTGTGATAACCCCGTTCTTCCAGCTGCTGTCCAAGAGATGATCAAGTGTTACTTCCAGGAGCATCCTGCCTCCTTAGCTGCTGTCTGTACCACCAATGAAAAACAAGACCCTGCAAGGATTGCCACCTTTGCTGCAAATAAATCTACTTCTGGTTACTTCTTGTTTTATGATAGCATTGATAACGGTCAGACTATCTATCAGCCAGCCATTTTGTTGGATACAGGTGCTTCCAAAAACTTCATGAGTGTGGAGACTGCCAACTTTCTACAACTCAAGTACCACCCAGGAATGCTTGTTAGGGTGGAAACTGTCAAACATTTCCCTCTTTCCAGCTGAAGAAGCCAGTAACCTTTGTAGTTTTGGGTCAGTCTTTTACCACAAGGTTCTTTGTTTGCTCCTCCCTGATGTATCCTATTGTTTTGGGTGTGGGTTGGTAGAGAGATCATAATGTATCCACCCTACTGAAAGAAAATGCGTTACAGGTGGAACACTCTTTGGGTATATCTATTTGTATTCCGCTGTTAGGTATGTCCAAAATGGAGAAATCCTCTCAGACTATTCAATCAGTTCCTGTCCCTGTCCCCGCAAGTTTGGATTTACCAGCATGTTTACAACCCTGGTCTGCAGTATTTGACGCTACCAGAGGCGAGGTCCTTCCCAAACACACTCAGTTTGACTTTTACTTTAAAGTTACCATTGATCTGATTCAAATTGTGTCTCCTATTTACCCTTTAACCTTGAAGGAAGACACATGTTTGGAAGAATGGACTTGTGACATGCTGATAAAGGGCTATATTTTTAAAAAGGCTTTGTCAATTTGCTCTCTGTTGTTGTTCATTCAAAAAGCTGATGGGTCTCTTTGTCCTTGTGTTGACTACAGGAACTTAAATAAAATCACAATCCCTGATCCTTATCCTTTACCTCTCAAAGCACAGATCTCTAGATGGGGTGAGAAGGCAAAGTTTTTTCTTGAAACTTGATCTGTTGAATGCTTTCAATCAAATCAGGATTGCAGAAGGAATGGAATGGTTGACGGCATTCAGAACCAAGAAGGGTATCTTTCAGTTCCAGGTAATGCCTTTTGGATTGAAGAATGCTCCAGCTTGCTTTCAGCAACTAATTGATTCCATCTTGGGGGATCTCCTGAGTGTATGTGACATTGTGTATATGGATGATATCTTGGTGTTCTCTCCAGATGAGGAGTCACATAAAGCCCATCTTTCAGCAGTGGTAGAGCGCATCCTCCAGGCCAACTTGATCATTAAAAGAAGACAATGTGAATTCTTCAAACGTAAGGTTACCTTTCTGGGTAATATTATCTTTGAGGATGGCCACACTATTGCCCCTGACAAGGAAGCTGCAGTGTGAGAGTATGCTACGCCTGTGACAGTATCCCAACTCCATATTTTCTTGGGTACTTGCACATTCTTGAAGAAGTTCACTCCACACCTGTCTGAAGTGGCCACCCTGTTATATTTGGCTAGTGGTAAGACAACTTTGGTCTGGACGCCTGAGTGCGCAAATATGTTCACAGCAGTCAAGGCTCATTTGTTGTTGTCACCTGTGTTGAGACATGTGGATCCTGAGCTTCCTTTTGTGGTTTCCACAGATGCATCCAAATACGCTGTGGCTGGTGTGTTGTTGCATACTGCTGGCAACAGGATTGAGAGACCAGTAGGGTATTTCTCCTGGAAGATGGAAGCTTGTGAACACAATTACATGATTTACAACAAGAAATTGTTGGCTGTTGTGGAATCTTTAAAGCATTGTCATCACCATCTCATGTCAGCATGTCATCTGTTTGTAGTAAGAACTGACCACAAAGCTCTTCTGTATCGTTGAAAACCTAGGGTTTTGCCAGGTTGTCAATCCAGATGACATGATGACCTGACAAGATACAAGTTCTGCTACAAGTTTATTAAGGGATCTGAAAATCACTTGGCCAATGCACTAAGAAGGAATCCTTCCCATCTCCCAGATGCTAGTATAGATGCCAAGTTTAACACACATGCTATAATTCCAGATGAGGCTGTGGTGCCTTTTGTATTGTCTCCACCTGCTACGCTGGCTACCATGTCCTTAACTGAGGGTGAAGACCTGGACTTATATTCCAAAGTTAAGTTTCTGCAACCTTTGTCCAAAGGTTATAATAGGCTATTGGAGCTAGCATGTAAAAACCCAGTGGGTCAGCCTCAGGGTTATAATAAGATAGGTCCCGTCCTATATCATCAAGGTTGCTTGTGGGTCCCAGAAGGAACTATTTGGGATGAAATCATGGAGACTCATCACACTTGTCCAACAGCAGGCCACCCAGGAAAAAACAAAACGGTGGAACTAATCTGCTGCCAGTTTTCCTGGAAAGGTTTGAAAGTGCAGGTGACAGCTTTTGTTTGCAATTGTCTGGTATGTGTTTGATCTAAGGCAACCCAGAACAGGACTACAGGTTTATTGGTTCCACTGCAGCCTGCTGCAGGACCCTGTACGTCTGTGTTGGTGGATTTTATTGGTGAACTTCCTGATTCCAATGGGTTTAATACAATAATGGTGGTGGTAGATTGCTTCACAAAAATGGCGCACTTTGTACCTTGCTCAACCACAATTACTTCAGTGGAAACGGCTAGGTTGTTTGTGAATAGAATCTTTTCCCTACATGGCATCCCAATGGAGATCATGAGTGACCGTGGGCCCCAATTCATTGCTCAGTTCTGGGAAGCTTTCACTGGGATTCTAGGTATCAAACTGTGTTGTTCTACAGCTTTCTACCCCCAATCTAATGGACAAACAGAGAAGGTAAACCAAAGTTTGGAGGTCTATCTACATTGCTACACTAATGCGCAACAAGATGACTGGTGTGATAATCTATCCATGGCAGAGTTCACATATAATAACGCCCCTCACACGTCAACTCAAGTATCACCCTTCTATTCCAATGTGGGTTATAACCCTTTTTCTAATATGGGTCCTTGTTTGGTTAGCAATGTGGAAGCTGTGAATGATCAGGCTGCTGCATTTAAGCAGGTTCATCAGGAGCTCCAGGTTACTCTTGCTGCTTCCGTGACAACTTACAAGGAATACACAGATTTCAAGTGCCAGGAAGGTCCAACTTACAGGCCAGGTGATCTAGTCATGGTTGATGCTTGCAATATGAAACTGAAGGTTACTGTTGTAAGTTAGGGCCTAAATGAGTTGGCCCCTTCAAAGTTGAACATCAAATTGGTCCCTCTGCCTATTGGCTGGATTTACCTCCTGATTTCAAGATTTTCCACACCTTTCATGAATGTCTTCTTACTCCCTTTAAAGGTACAGAGACTCCTTCTTCCCAACCCATTCTTGTTGAGAGAGAACCTGAGTATGAGTTAAATTGTATTTTGGCTTCCTGCAAGAATTGACAACACTTGGAATATTTGGTGTTGTGAAAGGGTTATCCTGATTCTAAAAACTCCTAGGTTCCCCACTACAATTGTTCCAATTCCCCAGATATGATTCATGAGTTCTACAAGCGCAATCCCACTGCTATTGGCCACCCCAAACTTACCTTGGCCGCAATTAAACTCCCACCTGCCTATAAGAATTTCTCCTTATCCCATCTCCCAGATGGTGGTATTGTGCCCAGGGCTAAAGCAGAGGGTAATGTCACAGTAGGTTCCATCATGCCGGGTATTATCTGCCCAAGCAAGAAGGCTCAAAAGGCTAGAAAACCTTTATCAAAATTGACCAAGTTAACAGATTTAAATCAAACAGTCAATTGGAAATGAGTTATGGCTGCTCCAGTCTGTCAGCTGAAACCTATTCCCCCTTGAAAATTGACATTGATAAATTGGCATAATTTGAGGGTCACCTGATATGAGCTTATCAATCAGCATGGTTGTCAGAAACTAGTCACACAAGGGTTCTTTGCAACCTGGACCAGATACTTACTTGACAATATGGAAGGAATAGGAGGTCAAGACTCAGGTGGTATTGCTTAGTAAATTTTTCTGATATATGTTGAATAATTTTCACTATTTCAACTCTAAGAGTTGAGTCCTCCCAAAATTTTACTCAATAAAAATCATTTATTCCAAGTTCTAATTTTTTTTAAAAATGCATCCTGTGGTTGGGTTGTTACAATATATTCTGTACAATATGATTCTCCACAGAATCATTTCTGGAAGATGGTGTCCTGCAGTTAGAACTTTGTCTTTGGTGCTGCCCAATGTTAATTTTGCGCCAACCAATTTTGCAGTTCCTACCCCCATTCTTGAAACTGAAAATTGTGTTGCCTCCCAATGTCCAGAATTTTATTCTGAAGATTTGTTGATGTTGTCTCAGGCCATTTATCTTGGGCTACTTTAGTTAGGATTAATTGTTCTGCTTAATCCTGGTATTACAATTAGAAATTTCACAAAAAGATATTTGAAGCCACGTTGGTGGTTAATCATTAATTCTATGTGGATTTGGGTGGTAATTCCCCATTACTTAGAAACGGCTTCATACTATCCCAAAATTTCTGTCACAGAATTGGGCACCATAATTTCTACCATTCCTGTCAAAGTAATGTAGAGTACTCCAAACAGTTGGGTGGACGTAGTCTTAGCCGCAGTGGGGGTCTCCATTGGGCAGTCAGGCCGCAGGGTTAAAGGCAGAGTCATGGGAACAAAGTAGGCAGGCAGATAATTGTACTTGTCTTTGAACAAAAAGGACAGCACCTCAATCCTCTTTCCTACATGTCCTTGTATTCAGTTTTTCTAGTCCTTGCCAAGGAATTGGCAATGAGGATGGTCTCCAAGTTGTACTCTGTGTAGGCAGGTTGGGCGGGTATTTGGTAAAATGCACAGGTCCAAAGGGGGCTCCTGGGGGACAGTATAGTGCCTGGGGAGGGTTGGCAGGTTGGTCTCCAGAGGAGCAGTTGCCTGATAGTCTACTTGGCCGGAGTTAAGATGGAAGATCACTAAGACTAGATAAAATAAGATCTGTTTGAACCAAAGGTTCATAAACTTTATTATTGAAAATGACCATATGGTCATCACCATACCTCTGGGGCTTTTATACCATGGGTTTTTACTTCTTTGATTTTTGCAGGGTTCATGTTTGAAGACAAGGCACTGGCAGGGCATGAATCTTGGCTTAGAGTCTTGAGGGCAACAGATCCAGGTTGTGCTTTCTTTGGTGAACAAAAGTGGCAATGCTTTGTTCTGCTGCTACTGTTCACCATGTCACCTGAGTAGTTCAATTGTACTACCCATTCTGGACAGAAGACTGGCAGCTGCTGGCAGTCATTAGCAGAGTTAGCAGTAGGTTTTGTTTTAACCTCCTTAAGGCAAGCTACAACCTCTACATAGGTCTGGATCTTTGGTGGCGCAAGATTGGCAGCAATCTGGTGACCTTTTGGGGAATTGTCCTTGGGAGACTGGCGGGTCTTGGAGTAACTTGTCAACTCGGGGTTGCAATTTAACTAGTTGGTGGGTTTCTGTCCATTTTGTGTGACTTGAGTAGTCTTTGGAGGGTCAGAGTTCAATTCCAGGCTCTCCAATGTTGATTTTGAACCTCCAGTATTGACGCTTGGCAGGTTGGCAGGTTTCTGTTCCTCCTGTATGGGGTCATCTATCTCTGGTGGTCCAGGGTTTGACCCAACTGGCAGTTGGGCAGTTTCCTGTCTACTCTGGTCAACATAAGGCTTTCCCTGAGACCCAGGTTTGAATTACCAGGTTTTCAATACAAGTATTGAAATATCATTCATGACACTCTGCCTGCCTCTTCAAGACTGACATGAAGAGCAAGGACAACTCCCTAAGTAGACCAAGACAGTGAAAAAGTATACAGAAATATTCAGGTGGTTCTTGTATACTATCTCAAGGATAGAAAACTTGAACATCTGCAAGCTATTTCAGTGGCACTTTTAACTAAGGTATGAGCTGGTTTGCAATAAATACTTCTTATGCTTCTTTTTTTTCTTTCATTTGTATTTTTGCTTTTATTTAGTATTTAGAGCTATTATGTGCATCTTTTAATTTTATATCATAGATATAATAGATTTAAATGTCTGTTTTTGGGTATATTTTGACTTTTGAGCTTTACATAGCCTTATTGCTACTAATTGGCCCCCTTTTTATTACAGATTTGAAATTCTGACGTTTTTAAGCCTAGAAAGGGTTTTTTGAAACTACTTTTAAATGGGTTTTTTTGGGTTTTTTGTGTTATAAAAAACTAAATTTTAAAAACTTGATTTTCATAGCTATGATGTTGTAAATTGAAATGAGGGTAAGTACTATTACTTTTGAGATAATTTTTTTCAAGATGGCGTAAATTGATATTGCGTATTTCAAAATGCTGTTTTTGAAATGGTGTTGTACCATCAAAGAATGAAAATAAATGGTAATAATAAGGGAATATGGATTTTTGGGGGGATGAGAAAAGTAGAACTCCATAACTTATCTCTGTAGTGTGCTGAGATGACAATGACAATGCTATATGCAGTGTGTTGCCCAGTACTGAACAAGCCCTGGTGTCTTAAAATTAAAATAGTGTTATCTAATTGGCCAATAGAAGTTTTCAGGTGAAGCATCCATCCCATAGATGGCTGCCAGGATCACTGTATCCTGGATGACATACTCAATTGAGTTGTACCCAAGAGCAATACTTCCCCTATAAGGATTAGTGAGTTTTGTATAGTTCTTCAATAGCCCTAGTGTCCTGAACCTCATCATCAACACCTATGAGGAAAAAAAAATCAAGGTAAACAGTTAAATAAAGTCTCTTCCCTGAAAACAAGGGGAAAGAACTCATAAAGTTTATTATATAGTGTGCTAATTTTGTTTTTTGGGATGTTGTCCCAAAGGTCTTTGCCATTGTAGGGGCATCCTTGTTTTGTTCTTACACCAGGCCACCCCAAAGTCATCTAAGACGCTTGTTGCCTGCCAAATTACTATCAATGTCACAGCAGTAAGTTCTTGTATTTTTTTATTAAATTTTTAAATTATTTATGTAATTGTAAACTCCTTTGGGTATCTAAACTGGAGCTTCTCCTGTCTTCACTCCATCTCAAGTAATTTTTTATATGATATTGTCTCTACATAGATCTAGATTGTCAGGATGAAGTGCATTTTGAATTTTGGGGGCAGGGCAAAGGGATTAACTTTGATCTTGGGAGTTGTGGTGAGTGCCACAACTCTCTAATCATAATTTTACTCTTGTGACTGTAGTTTGGTCAGCCTCTTCTCTTGGATTAGATAGAAGTTACTCAATTTATCAAGCAGGGCCTCTGTTGTATGTGTTGACTGTTGGGTATAGCTAGCAAGAATTAGCCCTGGTAATTGTTCAACTACTATATCTTAATACAGGGTAGTAAAACTAAAGTAGCAGTGAACAATATGTGAGGGTAAAAACTTATCTTTATTTCATATATAAACCAAGTATATATAGTGAGGTGGGAAATTGGGAGAGAAGAAATAGGTGGGATGGAAGGCCAAGTAATTAGGCCAGGATTGGCATCAATACCATAATCATAATATCAATACCAATATTAGCTATTGATTTTGCACCTGGGAGTAGAGATCAATTGGGTAATTGGATCATTGATGTACCTCCATTTAGGTTTCTGGAATCAAGCACCATGTATGAGCCTTAATTCTGGAATTGGAGGCCTTGTTTATTGCCCCTTTGTGTAACCATTGAATTGCCAAGAGGAATTGGGTGGAATCCAGAATGCTCTAGAATCCACTAGTTCTCAATTGATTGGTCAAGAAATTGCCTTATGTGTAATTACATTCTGGATCTGACTTTGAACTTAATGTCCATCAAATCCATCACATTTTAGCACATTGCAACAGCCTCTTTCACATTTGGGATTCAGAGACAGCTGGCACCTAATATGCTTCATGTAATCTTATAGAAAGTCTCTGGGATATATGGCTTAAACCATAAGACAATTTTTCTGTCTATCCTGCCTAAATAAAAAAATTTGGTATTTTTATTTTTACTTTTATTATTTTTACCTATTTTTCTTTCTTTCCTGTCAGCCCATTTATTGGCACCACCTCCTTTGGCTTCTTAGGTTTGGGCTGTGCATCCTCAGGAGCTGCTCCTAGGCGCTTCCTAGGCTTAAGATGCTTGAGCACTCCAGGGTCCTTTGTGCACACATCAGACATTTTGAACCACTGAAGTTTGAATTGTTAATTGTTGAGTACATCCTTCTGGATGTTTATTAGTTTGATGGCCATTTTGTCTTTTGTGCCAGGGTGTTTCTTATTTATTTTCTTTGATGTAAGCTTGTTGATATTGTTGTCATAAAGGACTACCTCATTGAGCTTGTCTTTCACTTTTTGATTTACTTCTTTGATCTTTGCCACCGCTGCATCAAACTTGTTAATCAACACTTCTAACTCCAACATATTGCATGTGTATCACCCCACTCATGCCTTTTTATACTAATAAAACAATGTCATCAAATACTTTTATTTTTCTTCTTGTAAAAAATACATGATTCCCTATTAAATTGTACAATTTCTTGTTGTTTATTGATTTATTTTTTGCCTCTTTGATACCATTATTAGACTTAATTTTACTTATTATTATTCTTATCTATGTCTTTACATCCAACATATTTTTTTATGTTGACAATATCATTTTTATATTTGAAGGTGTATTCAAAGTGCTCTATATTACCCCTTTTTATGATAAATTACTCTAATGTTTTATTTTTAATTTTGGTTGGATGTACAATCAAATTTACTTAAGAAAATACAATTACAAAGGACCAGCCAATCAGATAACACTTTTTTATTGTTGTTGACAATTGGCTAGAAAAAAGCACATCTTTGGTTTATTATACCCAGTATAAATTAATAAACTAAGCCTATTGATTAAAATATACTGTTCTTTGTGATCTGTTGACACATCAACCTGTAGTCAATCTAGCACCCAACCACTGGCTTCATGGGTGCTAGATTAACCATAGTTGGTGTGCCAATGAGACAACAAGGGACCGCATATCTTAACCAACAGTATTAATTTACTAAGTTAAACCAGACATAATAAAATAGGGATTGCCTTGTATTAGTCAATTGTCAAAGACAAAGGGAAATTGATGCTGATTCTGATTGGCAGGTCCATTTTACTTGTATTTTATTTAGTTTGTTTGGTTTTATTATTATTAAAAAATTAAATTTATAATATAAATATATTAAACCAGGTGTATCAAACTCAGGTCATTATTGAAATCAATTAGAACTATATTTAAATATCTTTAATATATTATCACATTAAAAATGTCTAAAAATAAAAATTAATTAAATTTTATAATCAAAGAAAATAAGTATTATGGGATAGATTTTTTTAGCAAAATATGGGAGTGGGGGGAAACTAGTTGGTGGGCTGGCTGATCTGGGTGGTAGGGGCAGTAATGGCTTGGCGTGTGGATTGTTGGGCTTTATTGGGTTGGATGACAGGATACCAGATGCATTGCACTGAGCCATTAGAGGTGAAGGAGCAGGGGCAGATACAGGCATGGCCCAACAGATGATGGGACCTAACTTTATCCAATAGAATAGGGCCTTTCCATCCACAGCCCATGGAGCAGCTGCTGGCAAGGCAGAATAAATCAACCATGTGAGTGCCAGGTATAGCACTCCCAGGAATTGACTACTATAGCCAGTGGCATCAGATGTGGGGAAAGGGATTGAGAAATTGGTTTGGGTGTCAAGGGTGGTTCCATTTGGACCAGGCAGGCAGAAGGATTGTTGTATTTCCTGTTGAATATCAAAGAGTATAATGAGATTTCCTTGCTGCCACAGAAAATTTGGTAGGAATTTTGGGAGCGCC
This sequence comes from Entomophthora muscae, assembly GCA_014839935.2. Classification (NCBI taxonomy): domain Eukaryota; kingdom Fungi; phylum Entomophthoromycota; class Entomophthoromycetes; order Entomophthorales; family Entomophthoraceae; genus Entomophthora; species Entomophthora muscae. Next base: position 91,629 of record QTSX02004440.1, read on the forward strand.
TGGGCAGGTGTACCACTGCAATTCTTCCAAAGCCCAGGGTTTGTGGTTGTAGTTGGTGGATACTATGTGAAATGCACAGGGCAAAATGGAGCGTTGGGTGGGTAGTAGTAGTCAAAGGCTTTGGTTTTGTCAACTGGAGTCTGGCTATCTATCCCTGTGGATGGGTACTGACGCTTTGGTGTTTGCAGATGAAAGAGTATCAAAAATATGTAAGGAATCAGATTGGTGAACCAAAGGTTCATAACAACTTTATTTGATAAGAATGACAATAATCAGTCTCACTGAAATTCTTGTACTTATATAGTTACTTATCTGTATGTGCCCCTTTATGCTCTTCTCTAAATATCTGGGTGGCATTTTTGAGCATCTAGGTTCCTATCATGTGATTGGCAGGCATATAGCTATTAATAGTGCTGTAAAGCATATATTTTTGACTTGTCAGTGGCTTATCTCTGCCTATCTGGCCATTAGTTTTTGAGGGACTGGTTGCAGGTTTCATGAGAGCAAACTAATTTAGCTACTATTTTGGGTTGATCTGATAAGCACTAGCTGGCTTGTTTATCTTGATTAAAAAGGGTTACCCAATTAGGAACCCCAAATTACCAAATAGAGATGGGGCCCAGCAGGTATAACTGGGCAGCTAAAATTAGCCTTCCCAGAATAGCCTGCCTCCAGTGCTTGGGTATAGATTTTGGGGCCCAAATTGGGCCCTGCCAGCTCACAAAAAGTAGGAGAGGTTCCTGCACCTGGTTTTCTTCTTTTTAAAGCAAAAACAGGTGTGGGCACAGCCCCACTGTATACAGTCCCCGCCTGGTGGGAGGACACATGGTTGATTACCATAGGAGGTGTTAAAGGTAAAACTTTTTTAACATTGGGAGGGTTCACTGGGAAATGAGGGGATGTGAGGTACCAGGGAAGCATGAATGTCTTGTATGGCTTGAAGAAATTGGTGATATATGGCATTGTATTACTGCTTGGGGATCACATTAATTGATTGGTATACTGGGACTTGTGAGGGGGCAGCAGTGTATCCCTTGATGATTGGCTACTGTTATGGGTGTTGAGGGCCAGCTTGGTGAACATTTATGCAATCTTCTGATGTGTGAATAGCTCAGTGTGGTTGTGGGAAGCAAGAAGCACCTGATAAAAAGATTTGGGGTGTGCTCTGATTGTACTGCCAATGTTGTAAACCAATATATCCCCTAGATGAACATCTACATTGCTGATAGGAAACAAAAATACCTCATTCACACCTTCTTGAATCTTCCCTAAAACTTTTCTCTGTATTTCATTTGATGGCTCAGGATTACCCGTAATTTTTAATTAGCTGAGCTCCAGATATTGATTTAGTTCAAGAGAAATCTGTGAGAAAGGGGAGCTAAACTAACTAAGTTTGTCTCTCATCCCGGTGAGATAAATTACCAGGATGCCGCCCAATGAAGTATAGTAGTTTCAAAAGCTATGGCAACAACCAAAAATACCTCAGATTTAAACAAAAATGGTTTCAGATTTTAACAAAATCCAAGTTACACAAGATTCAGGATTCAATTATTTCAAATATTTTTGGTTAATAAATGAACTGTCAAACAAAAAACAAAATTTCACTAGCCCATTATACAAAATTATATCAAACATCAAGAGGTGTAGTTCAAACCACAAACAAAATGAACTGATACAACAAGTGAGATGAATGGATGCTATTCCAGAGTATATTATAATCCAATCAGGATTCATATGAGGCACCAACAGAAGGACTAAAATGAAACAAAATTTGGGCAATCTAGAAGCAAGATTCAACAATCATGAAACAAAATGAAGTCACACAAGATGTGTAATGTGAGCAGCCTAAAATAGAAATATAACAGTTTAACAGCCAATTAACAGCTATCCAATTTAGGGACAAAGGCATTTTATTCATTTTTATGAATCCTTATTTGTGTAAAATGATTTTAAGAACCTTCTAAATATGGAATACTGATTAAAAAAAGATAAATCATAAAATTTTAAACTTCTACTTTTAGTGATTTTATCCTAAGTTTTTTACAATGGTTTTTAACAGTAATATCTTTGACAGCGCCAGCAGCCAAGCCAGCTTCAATGAAGGCAAGGCTCAGAACGTGGATGCACCTGTCTACACTCAAGCCCATGAAGCAGGTAACAAGGAAGCCAGCCTATACATAATGTCATGGCCCATACCAGAATCCAGCTGGATACTGCAGGGGGAGGCAGGCCAGGCCAAGGACACAATAGGCGCAATCCTGGCCAGATAGTTGACTGCAGAAGCTAGGGATCACCAATTCCCAGTATGGGGCACAACCTGGTTGGCCAGCCCCAATACTGTGATATAGACAAAACCCAACTTACTAAAGTCCTGGGCAGGAGGCACAGTTAGTAAGGGAGGAGTAAGAGGAATCTCCAGCATGGAGGGCAAAATGATCACTCTTGGTGGCCAGGAGGAGCAAATACGCAAGGTTGTAAAGTGTAGTGAAGTTGTAAATAAATGCAAACAGAATGGTTATAATGGTGCAAAAGTATAGAGATCTTGCAAGAAAATAAGGAATCCTGATCATAAAGATGTTTAATTTTAAGATGTCAACAAAGAAAAGGGGATGCCAGTGTTCCCAGCTATATCCTGCTGAGAAACTGCAATTTGGCTTACTGACAACTTCTTATTGGTTGTCAATGGATTATTCTTAAGCTGGGTTCCATTGGTGACTCATGATTTGTCAGTTAGATGGATCCTTTCATTATTTTTGCCATGGGGAAGCTGGCAGGGGGATTTTGGGCCATTTGGCAACCCAAGTCCCCAATTCTGGGGTTCAAAGGGTGTGGGCCAATTAAAATCTTTTCTGCTTGGCTTTGGGAGGGGTTTCAATTATCCCCAGGCTTGGCATTGACCATGGTTTGATTCTCCACTTAGAATTAAAGTTTCCTTTGGGTTAATCTGCGTGATCAATGACGTGATTGTTTGGTTGTGTAATTGCTCCATTGCAGGTATTGACCCTATACAATATAGGGTTTAGTCTGGCCCATTCTGGGCCCTGGCATCACCCACTACCATAGTCAAGCTTGCAGAGCACAACTCTTTACTCTGAGACTTATATTCCTTCAGCAGGGTGGCGGCATTCTCCAGGTTGGATTCTGGTTCCCAATTATTCTCTTTGTGGGGGTATCCTTTCCATTTGACCAGGAAGTGAGGTTTTTGGTATTAGAGTTTGTGTCCTAGGATGGCTTCAACCTTGTGTTCTGTGAAGCTTCCTATTTTGATGGGTGAGGGAGTTGTTCTCACTATCTGATGCAGGAGAAAAGGTCATTTCTTTTTTGATAACAGGGAGCAGTGGAATATGTTGTGAATCTTCCATCTGGGGGGCAGTTCTAGTTGGTGTGCTATGGTACCAATGTGTTGTAAGACTTTGTAAGGACCTGTTTGTTGAGGGCTCAAGCTAGCGCAAGGGGAAGTGGTCTTGATGTTCTTTGCGCTGAGATACACAAGGTCTCCTACTTCAATTGGGGGGCCAGGGCTTTTTTCTTGTCGGCAAAATCCTTGTATACTTGTACTGCTCTTCTCAGGTTCTTGGCACATTCTTATTGGCACATGTGGATGTTGCTGACCCAGTCTTGTCCTTTGGGGTTGTTGGCTTCCTCTGTGGGGAGCATCCCATGTGGGTTTGAATCTGTAGTTGGCTTTAAAGGGGGACATACCAGTGGAGCTGTGGTCTTGGTTGTTGTACGCAAACTGAGCCATTGGTAGGTGGGTTACACAATTGTTCTGTTCCAAGTTAACGTAGCATTGTAAGTACTGTTCAAGGACCTGGTTTACTCTCTCGGTCTTTCTGTTGCTCTGGGGGTGATATGCAGTAGACAACAATCTTTCTTATTCCCAATTCCTTTATGATTTGGGCCCAAAACTTAGGGGTGAATTGTGGGCCTCTGTGTAAGATCTTGCCCAATAAGGCGCAAGATTATAAACTATACTGTGCAAAGCGTTTGGATTTAAGTTTAAAAGATATAAAAAATTAGGCACAGTTTGTAGGAGTACCTTTAACAGACCTGCCAAAAATTTATGATTAGACACAAAAGATGTCATAGAATTAACTAATCCTAAACAACCTATATAAAATAAAGTGTTAAACAAGGATTTGTTGGTAACCAAAGGTAAATTCACGTCAGGATATTCCCTGTGGGAATACCTCAACATAAAACTAGTCAAATTATCCCTAAAGTAAAAAAATGGTGACAACAAGTTAACTGATTGTTGTCTAACTATCTCTATTCTAATTATGCTAGCTTTTTGATCCTAGGAGGCAAATTTAAAAACTAACAAGGTATCTAATCTAAGCCTAAGCTTCTTTTAATTTAAAAGATGATAACCTAAGCAAATTTTGAAGTTAGAATTTGGAGAATGAAAAATATAATTGAAGTAAAAAAACCTGTAAACAGTGATTGGGGGAAAACCACTTAGAATTTCAGCTTAAAAAGCTTACTTCTCTGGTGTCTTTATTTATAGGCAAGAAAAACCAAGTCTTGGGGAGATCTTCAGGGCAAAGCAGGGAGTTTTCTGGACAGATGTGATTGACAGACAGAGGGAAAGAACACATGGTGATGGGGAAGCAGCTGGCAACAGGAGCCCAAAGATCTGCATGAAGCAGCAGGGAGAACAGCAGTTGTGTAAGCTCAGTAGTTTAAAAAGTAAAAATAAACCTATCTTATAATAGGAAATATAAAAGTGAATTAAGTTCAATCTACACACACAAAGGAGCAAAAGCAAAAGGAAAATTGAGAGCAAAAGTAAAAGCAACCCAAAAACAAGCAAAAATCAAGGGAAGCTACAATTTAAACAACTTAATAAAATCTAATTCAAATATAAATTCAAACTTCAAATTCTAAAGTTGTTTTGAAGCCTGCCCTTTGGGGAAGGACACAACACTCTGTCTGAGACCACTTCTTGTGGGAGTCCTTGGTTCATGAATACTTGGTTCTGGAATAGAGTGGCAGTTTCCTTTTCAGTTACTTTGGTTATTATTGGAATGAAGTGAGCCATCTTGGTGAAACAATTGATAATTACAAGGATGGCGTTGAATCCTTTTGAATTGGGTAGCTCCATAATGTAGTCCATGGAAACTGACTTCCAAGGGCCTTCTGCAATCTGAAGAGGCTGTAGTAATCCTTCTGGCTTTCCTTGCTTAGTCTTGGTACTTCTGCATGTCTCACAACCACTGAGATATCCTTCAATCTCTGGCTTCATTCTGGGCCACATGTAGGTTCTCTGAATCCCTTTGAGAGTCTTTGTACGCACAGGGGGTCCTGAAATGGGGGAGTCATGGTATTCCTTCAGTATCTCTAAGCACAGTGAACCCTCTGGTATGTAGGTGTGTTTGTGTAGCTGCAGGGTGTTTCCATGTAGGGAGTAACCAGTTCAGTAGTATTGACTGTTGATATCTTTCTTTAAGTCTTCCATGATGAAGATGCAGTGCTGGTCTATGGTCTGAGCTAGTTGGATTTCTTCTCTTCTACTGGCTAATCCTAGGAATAGGAACATTGGCTCAATCATGTTTGGGGACAGCAAGGATTTAGTGTTGAATTCTTCAATCTCTTTGGCACTAGGAAAAAGTTCAACTCTTCAGCTTAAGGCATCTGGTACAATGTTGATCTTGCCAGGCTTGTAGCTGATTGATAAGTTGTAATCTGCTAGGAATAGGGCCCATCTAGCTTGTTGCTGATTCAGTTGTTGTGGTTTGAAGAAGTATGTCAGATTCTTGTGATTGGTCATGATTCTCACTGGGTGGTTGGCATCACACAAGTATCTTCTCCGATGTTTCAAGGACTGGATGATAGCAAGCATCTCTTTATTGTAGATGGAGTAGTTCAACTCAGGCAGAGTGAAATTCCTTGATTAGTAATCTACAGGGTGCAGCTTACTACCATGCCCCTCCTGAAGCAATACCCCCTAATGCAAAGTCAGAGGTGTCTGTTTCCACAATTAAAGGCTTATTGTAAACTGGCATTGCTAAGACAGGGGCAGAAACAAAGGCGTTCTTTAGAAACTCAAAGGCTGAGTTGGTGGTGTCATCCCACACAAAGGGGTGTTTCTCAGAGGTGAGGCAGGTCAAGGGCAAGCAGATCAAAGAAAAAGTTTGGAAAAATTTCCAGCAGAAGTTTTCCAGGCCCAGGAAACTTCTGATCTCCTTGCAGTTCTTAGGTTCAGGCCATGACAACACGGCCTCTATTTTGTCAGGTGTCATTGCAAAACCCTCTTTCAGTACATTGTACCCCAGGAACTCTACTTCTTCTTAGAAAAACTCACATTTCTGGAGTTTAACAAAGAGTCTGTGTTCCTTGAAGCGTTGTAGGACAGCTTTAAGGTGCTCAACATGTTCCTCAGGTGTGTGACTGTAAATGAGGATGTCATCTAAGTAGGCTATGCAACACTGGTCCTTGATTCCTTCCAAGACCACGTCCACCGTAGTTTGAAAGGTACTGGGCGCGTTGCACAGCCCAAACAGCATAACCAAGTATTCAAAAAGACCTTGCCTAGTCTTGAAGGCAGTTTTCTATTTGTTGCCAGGCCTGATCTGGATCTGGTTAAAGTCATCCCTCAAATCAACCTTTGAGAAGATGTTGGCTCCTAAAAGCTGGTCTGAGAGGTCTTCAGCATTGGGTATGGGGTATCTGTTTTTCACTGTGATGCTGTTTAGGTCCTGGTAATTGACACAAGGACGTAAGTTACTGCCCTTCTTTTTAACAAACAATAAAGGGGACAAACAAGGAGATTTGGAGATGTGTATATATCTCTTCTTCAACATCTTGTCCAAGTACTCTCTTAAGGCGGCTTGTTACTTCATGTTACAACTATAGACAGGTCCATGCTTAGGTTGGGTTCCAGGGAGGAGGTCAATGGCATGGTCAAACTGACTGTGTTTAGGCAAGGTGGTGGCTTCTTCTGAGAAGACAGACTCCCAAGGCTTCAAAAATTTTGGGATCTTGGCCTTGCAGGATTCCATGGTGATGTTGTTTAACTCAGAGGTCTGCTGGGGGTTCAGGCAGGGGACCTCTAAGGTTTGGCTCTCATGAGTGAAAGTCATTTGATGGTTCTTATAGTCCAAGTTTAATTGGTGGTCAACCCACCATTCACACCCTATCACTACAGGTTTGGGAAGCTTCTCCATGATGTGGAATCTGGTGGGCAGCAGTCTCTTGTTTAACTTCAGGGAGACAAACTCTTCACATTTGTGAGACAGGTCTGTTGTCTTGTTACCCAAGGTTACCAGTCAGGAGTTTCCCTGGATTAGTACACCAAGTTTCTCAGCTAGGCTATGTTCCATGTAGTTGAGGGTTTCCCTACTGTCTAGGAGAGCTACAGTGTTCACCTCATGGTCATTATAACATAAAGTAGTATCAATGATAGGATAAGATTTTGAAGCATTGTTTATTGCTGAGATGATTGCTCCTTGGGTTCCATTGGAGCAGCTAGTGCAATCCTTGGATAAATGGCCACTCTGGTGGCAATAGAAATATAGCCCACTTCTGACGTGATGTTGGTACTCTTTGAGGGTCATGTTCAAATGGGGTCTACTTGCACCAGGAGTTTGGCTGTTCTGGGGTTGGCCAGTGTGGTATCCTTATGGTTGGCTGAAGTCCATGCCTCTGGCAATAGCCAGGAGCTTGTCTTTGGGGAGGCTGCATCAGTGGTGTCTCATTAAGCTGGCATGGTGTGAGTTCAAACTGTTTATGAAATGCAGGCCTGATATGTTGTCAGGAATCTTGGCTGCATCTGCCAGGCGTAGGAATTGTTGTATGTAGGTCTCCAGGTTGTCTCTTCCTTAGGCCAGGCGGATGAGCCCCATGTAGGCTTGGATCTTGGCCCCAGCAGGGGTAGTTGCAAAGTTCATTTTCTCCATGAATTAGTTGTAGGAGAGTATGAGGTCTGGGTCTTCCTCAAGGCTGGTCAAGAATGCTCCTCTGGCATCATCCTTCAGTTGGGCAGCCACCATCATAACCTTCTGGGTGTTGTCTCTGAAGCTCTTGGGGTGGGCGTGGAACAAGGCGTTTATCATGATCATTTCTTTTCTGAAGCCAGCCAAGTCTATTTTCAGCAGGTCAGGAAAGGTTGTGGGGGAAGCAGTATTATGGTTTGAGGTGGAGATGGTCATAGTCTGGACCTGGGATGGCTTGGCAACAACTTTTTCTTGGAATTTGTTTGTTTCTTGTTTCTTGGTCAAATACTGTCTTATGTAGTAAGCTGAGGTCAAAAATAAAAGCATATAATATGCCCCTATAATCAAAGAAGAATAGGGGCCCAGAGTTACTGGTTTAGATATGGTTGACATACTGTCATGAATCATACTGGAATCTGGCTAGACTCCTGCAGGGGAGGCAGGCCGGGCCTGGAAGGCCAAGTACACAATAGGTGCAATCCTGGCCAGATAGTTGACTGCAGTAGCTAGGGATTGCCAATTCCCAGTATGGGGCACGGCCTGGTTGGCCATCCCTAATACTGTGATATAGACAAAACCTAACTTACTAAAGTCCTGGGCAGGAGGCACAGTTAGTAAGGGAGGAGTAGGAGGAATCTCCAGCATGGAGGGCAAAATGATCAAACTTGGTGGCCAGGAGGAGCAAATATGTGAGGTTGTAAAGTGTAGTGGAGTTGTAAATAAATGCAAACAGAATGGTTATAATGGTGCAAAAGTATAGAGATCTTGCAAGAAAATAAGGAAACCTGAGCATAAAGATGTTTAATTTTAAGATGTCAACAAAGAAAAGGGTATGTCAGTGTTCCCAGCTATATCCTGCTGGGAAACTGCAATTTGGCTTACTTACAACTTCTTATTGGTTGTCAATGGATTATTCTTAAGCTGGATTCCATTGGTGACTCTGATTTGTCAGTTAGATGGATCCTTTCATTATTTTTGTCCTAGGGAAGCTGGCAGGGGGATTTTGGGCCATTTGGCAACCTAAGTCCCCAATTCTGGGTTTCAGAGGATGTGGGCCAATTGAAATCTTTTCCACTTGGCTTTGGGAGGGGTTTCAATTATCCCCAGGCTTGGCATTGACCAGGGTTTGATTCTCCACTTAGAATTAAAGTTTCCTTTGGGTTAATCTATGTGATTGACAACACAATTGTTTGGCTGCGTGATTGCTCCATTGCAGGCGTTGACCCTATGCAACATAGGGTTTTGTCTGGCCCATTCTGGGCCCTGACACCTGACCCCTGACTCCTATGGCTTTGACTTGTTCAGTAGTCACATAGTATCTAGCTCTTCCCCTGCTCCCATAACCACCCCCATACAAGCTGCCCGCCAACCAACCAATCAGAATGACAACCCTGTGTTGGAACAACTTCCTGCCACCAGCCAACCTGCCCCCCTACATCCCATCAGGCTTCAGCTCCCCTGGCCCAGCGCCCCAAATGCAGAATCATTACTGCCCAAATTCTCCAGGAAATTGTGGACCTTAAACTGCAGGGTCTGTCCTGGGATCAGATTGCAACCCAATTGCAATTCACCTGAGCCACAATAATGTGGGAATTCAATAACTTAATGAATAAGGGGAATCTGATTGGGATAGCCAAAAAGCCCAAGAAGGCCCCTGAGTCCCAAATCACATAGGCCTACCCAATCATGCTTGACCTCCTCCAGCAGTACCCCAAGCTTGCCTTGACCCAGGTCCAGAAGCAACTTGCGCATCATGGCATTTGGGTGTCTGAGCACATGGTGCAGCTCTGGATACACAGAAAGGTGGCTTCAATATGGATTCTTACCAATGTTGCCAGCAACTAATGGGATGGTGCTGAGGATTCCCCGTATGATCAGGCCATTGAATCAACCCTGGTCTGATGCTTGACAAGACTATCAGATGACGTCATGTTTGTCTTATATTATAAGCTATCAATAGCTTTTGACAATTTTGGCACGCAAGGAAGAGCCGCCACCCAAAAAGGAAGGAATAGGGTCAAGAAGGGGATGTTCATTAGTGCATTTCTGGCTGTTTCAGCCAAGGGTTTTGTTTACTATTGGAAAACCCCAGATTTCACCAATGGCTACAAGTACAGCCACATCCTCAGTGGATTACTCAACTCCTGGGATGGCTCAAATTCCAAGCACCAGGTTTTCTTGAGCCACCAGATAGAGGGTAGCTCCACTGCCCTTGAGGCCATCCAGGGATGCAGGCAACAGGCCTCAGCCTACCCAGCTGGTCACGCTGACATCCATCTGGCTGATGTTGTGTTCTTTAATATTGGAGATACACTCCGGGAGCGCTGCCCTCAGGCTTTCAATGACCTCTATCTTGGGGTCCTTGACCACAATTCTCTCTTTGGTCACCAAAGGTGGCTGACTTGTTTTCCCAAATTTTCTTCCATGTGAACATGGGCAACCAATCATGTAAGGATAAGTGCCTCCTACCCTGTGCCACAGCCACCTATCAATCAATCCAGCCAATGACAGAAAAGGAATACCAACAATGGTATAAGGCGGCCATCACGCAAAATCCTCCTACCCCTGCCACCACCCATCTTCCAGACCCACCCACCCAATCCCAGACCCCCCAGGTCAGCACTGCCTCTACGTCTTCCTTCCTGCGCTATTCTGCCTATTGGGGATTACTCTTCCCCACCCCAATAAACCCCCTGTTGCCAAACATTTTCTATTTATATTATCCTTATTTTTAATTTCAATTGTTTATGTTCTCTTTGTTTATAGTTGGTTTTATTCTTTATGTTCAGCCTATTTCTATAAAATCATATATTTACTATGTCATTTATCCAGATCCAGAACACAGTTATTTTTAGCACTTTGCACAGCCCCTTGTGAAAATATTAACAACAATTTAGTGATCAACTAATTTTGAATTAGAAAATTATAGGTTAATTGTGTTTAGGTAAAGTTATTACTGATCTGAATTCAAAACCTTAATGATAAACTTTAAGCCAATTAGGAGCCAAGTGATAAAGTGATTGTTATGACATAAAGGGACATTCAATAATTCTTTGGTGCATGTGCGCTAATTAATATGATTGGCTGGATGTTTTGCAATTGTGTGCCATTACCACTGTGGCAAGTTGTTGATGGACTAGTGCCCAATCAGATGCTGGGTTAGCACTAGTCCATCAACAACTTGCCACAGCGTTAATGGCACATAATAGCAAAACAACCAGCCAATCATATTAATTAGCACACATGCACCAAAGAATTATTGAATGACCCTTTATGTCACAACAATCACTTTATCACTCAGCTCCTGATTGGCTTAAAGTTTATAATTAAAGTTTTGAATTCAAATCAGTAAGAAATTTATCTAAACACAATTATATTATAATTTTCTAATTCAAATTTAGCTTATCACTAAATTGTTGTTAATATTTTCACAAGGGGAAGTGCAAAGCGTCAAAAATAATATGGCAATTAAGGAAACAATGCCAACACAAAGCAAAAAACACATATTGAGATGAGCGTAAAACATGTACACAATGGGTAAAAAAAAGATATTGTAGTAAATGGGTAAACAAACAGGAATAAACAAAGAGACAATAGTATCAGAATAATACAGATTTTATTGGGGTGAAAGCTATAAAAACATATGATAAGGTTAGTAAAAAATCAATAAGAGAATCAGAGAAACTTCTAAAAGACCTTGACTCTGCAATTGCAGAGATCAAAGAAATTGACTGCAAGGTCAAAGCAAAGATGAAGTCTGCTGTCCTCAAAGGCAAGAAAATTGACAAGGTGTTGGCCAAGGCGCTTATGGCCAAAATACCTGACACCCCCAAGAAGACAATTGAGCGCTTAATAAACATTCAGAAGACAGTGGTCAAGGGCCTCCAGTTTGAGGCGTACAATCTTTCTGTGCTGTCTGGGTTGATGACCCTGAAATGTATGCCCATCTGAAACCTGCAAAGCACGCACAGAAAGATGATATGGAATTGCCCACTCAACTTCTTGCGCCAAGAATGGCCAAGCCAGCCGAGGCTGCGAGAAAGGAAGAAACACAAGAAGGTAACCTAAAAAATAAAATCAATAAAATTTTCAAAATACCTACCTTTTTTGTTAGAAAACGTTGACGGTGAACTCCGCCGGGTCCTGGTCCCTTTTTTCCCCCCATCTTCCACGCCAACTACGCCACTCATGTGGCCAAGCAGCTATTTCTGTCCCCCCTGTCTTGCAGGAGCTGGAGGACTGCATCCACAGGTCCTTTCCTATGTTGCAGGAGGCATTGGCTGAGCTTACGCATTCTGAGGGGGCATCTGAGTGGGCAGTTACTGCCTACAAGGATGCCCAACTGGTCTGCCTGGATCCGGTGGTTTTCAGTGGAGCTTACTGTGTAAACTCCATTGAGCTTGTTAGGGACGTCCTGGTAACACTCCTATTCAAGAATATACTGGAGATGGGCTGGGCACATGTGGCTGCTTGCTTCTGCTTCCCGGTGGAGCACACAATATCTCACCTGTTGGAGAACTTTGGGCGTGCGGTGGGTAAATTGGCTGTTGCAGACGCAACAGCCGTAAAGAAGACTAAGACCCTCCTGGCAGACTTCAGGCTGGCCTGGAGCGCCAATGAGAAGGGGCTCCCTGCAGCCATGAAGCTGTACTTTGCAAAAACCAAGCACAAGAAAAAGATCAGCACAGTATACAACAAACTTTGTGAGTTTACAGAAGCCTTTGCTGGACAAAGGCTTCATCTTGTTGTTTACCTTGGGTATATCTTCTACTTTGGAATGGGCGCCAGCGTGGAGGACCTAGAAGGGGTCCTTCTTGGGATTGACAAGGCCTGCTCTCCTTGGATGAAAGAAGGTCCCCCCCGGATACACTTGGTGGACCACGTTATCCAGGACGCCCTGGTCCTGGCTGGAATTTACGGGTTTGCAGCCCTGCCTGAAAAGATGCTGCTTCACTCCCACCTGACCCTACTGCCTTTCACCAGCAGGTGGGAGTATTCTAACGAGGGTGTATACACTGTATACAGTGTGGCGGTGGAGGTTGTGCGCCACCTCCATCACTGGGTGAGTACATACCAAAGGACTCACTATAGGCAAACATAATAAAAAATATGATTCCAATAAATTTTATTACAATTTATATTATTTTTATTATAATAAATTTTTATATTTTTATTTTAGTAAACAAATTTTGCAAAATATATTGCAGAAACAGTTTTCATAAAAGCATAAAATTATATGTTAATAAAATAAATTCTAATTTGTACATTTTACATTTAATTTTTTTAAAACTATTTTTATATTTATTTGACAAAAGTGATATAAATATATTTGCGTAATCCAGTATTGAGTGTTTGGGATAACCTCAGATGGCATAATAAAAAATATAATATAAAATAAATAAATTACTTACCTCCATTGATGGTCTTGCCAAATGTAATTATGGGCTTAGAAGCTTCTAAATATATAATGTTAATTGATAAATCTTAAATATTAGATTAGAGAATATAAAAAAGTTGGACACGCTAAGCCTTTAATTGATTGGCTGTTTGGCTAGGCTTGCAGGGATGAATAAATCAGCGTGGCCATAGAATTTGGCCACAATCTCAGCTGGGAGGGTGTGAATCCTGGCCTGCAGCAAATCAAACAGGTCCTCAGTCCCAGTTGGGGTTCCTTGCTTGAAAACTTGCTTGAGCCACCCAAAGACTTCCTTGATAGGATTTAGGAAGGGCAAATAGGCAGGGGGGAAGAGAAGGCGCAAATTTGCTGTGGCCAATTGTTGGGGGCCCACTCCAATGCTAGTGTCAACTGATAAAAATTCCTCAAGAATATCCGCCACCTTATGGAGACCAACGTTGTCCAGCACAATTACATTGGTGAAGCCCGGGCCCGTGCGCCTCAGGTGCTCCTGGACCAATCAGAGAAATGATAGGAAGGTCTGGCTATTGTGAGATCCCAATATCATTTGGTACAGCTTGACCCCCTTTGGACCGAGGAGAGTCACCATTGAATAGGCTGTGGCGCAGACTGCAGCACGCCAAGCCATCCCGTCATTGGAGCTTTTGGGGACATACCAATACCCATTGTGCATCAACAAGGAAAATGCTGATTCAACAATGTAGTAGAATTTGACTGTCCCCTTGGCTTTGAGGGCAGTGTACACATCTGCATATTTTTTCTGGGTCTTGACATTGGAGGGACTATTACAACTGTAGGGGGATACCCTGAGCTTTTTTTAAGAAAAGCACATTTCCTTGAGAAGATGATAGTAAAAGGAAATTGAGGCCTGAACCCCAAAAGTAGATTTTACCATGGCCTGTATATTTGCCAGTTCAAGATAGCAGTCCCAGGTTATCCACTGGCAGATTGCCCATTTGTGCTCCTTGGTGAGCATAGTGGAAACATGCAAGGATTTCTCCGCGGCAAGGACTCAGCCAGTATTGATGAAGATGTTGAATGTCTTTGAGGCGTACTTGGGATCCACCCCAACAAGAGCCACAGCTGCCTTTTAATCACCAGATTCACACATTAGCTTAAGCAGGATGATGTGTTTGATATTGGGGATGCGCTTATGGGCAAGTGTTTTGGCAGTGGGGATTGACTTGTTGGCATTGGGCACAACACAGGGCATTGGTACCTTGGTGTAGAAGGCTGCAACCTTTTTGAGCACTAACTGTCCCTCATCAGTTCTGAAGAACTCAAGCTCCTTGTCCTCTTCCTGATTGCCATCACTGACGTAGGGCTTGTAGCTAGTATCAAGTACAGGCTTCACCTTCTCCAGCATGGCTGACAGGACTGACTCTTGCCAGTACACAACGTCAAACACATATGAAGTAAGTTCTACCTCCTTGTTTCTAACTTTCTTGGTGAAGGTAACCTTGGTGGGCTTCCGGGTCAGCTTGGGGACCTGAGAGTTGATGCTCCACACCCTAGCAGCTTGTGCTCCTCAAACCAGCTGTGTCAGTACAGTGTCACTATTGAACTCTCCTCTCTTGTCTCCTTTCTGAGTAGGCATTTGTGTTGCACTAACTCTGTTCTTTGACCCGTGGGGGTAACCACAACCGCGGCGCACAACAGGTGTAATGGTACTCTGTTGTTGTGTTCCTTCCATTTTATAATTTAATAAAATACTAAATAAAATTCAATTGAGTTACTACCTGATTTTAATTTTTTCTTTTATTTGAATATGGATATTTAATTAATATTACCCCCCAATATCCCAATTATAGATTTTTTGTTTCTTAATTAGTTATTTTTGGGTTTACAACGCCCATTTTAGAATACTCAAAAAATTCACCCATTTTCCCAGATTTTACTGCCAAATTCAAACACCCAACACAATATTTTTAAAATTTGTGTTTCAGATTGTGTGCCCTATTTTAGATACATTGGTATCATTCTTGATTACAATCCATTGCACACAACATTTGAGTGATTTTGTTTACATAGTGAGTTGCTATTGTGTTTTGTTTTTGGATTGAGTTTTGACACACTGCGCTTGGGCATATTTTTTCACTGATTCAAATTGTAGCATATGTACACCAAAAGTAAAACTAGCCCCATTTTGGATGTGAATCCATGTATTTTGGATTATATTTTGAATGGTTTTGCTTTGCACATGAGCACTTCTTTGCTGTATTGACCCATTTTGCCCATTCACGCCACAAAACCCTGTTAACAGAGTCTATATTTTAACCTGATAGTTGTATTTTGTTTAAATCTGAAACCATTTTTGTTTAAATCTGAGGTATTTTTGGTTGTTGCTATAGCTTTTAAAACCACTGTACTGGGATGGCCGCTCTAAGAGGGGACCAAAGAGAAGACTCTGGCAACATTTGGGGAAATTAGGCATTAAGTCCCATCAACACAAGGCCAGTGAGCAACCACAGTGCCCAAGAAGGAAAGTGAGTCAGGAGCTCCAGTGCCTGGAAGGGGGTAGGCTCACCACTCTCCAGTGGAAATGGAGGAGAAGGTGACACCTCCTCCACAACAGGAGCAAGCAACTTGGGATCAGCTGGAGACAAATCCAGGTTGTCACAGGTCAAACTCTTGACCAGTGCCTCTCCTGAGATGAAAAAAGAGGTAGGCAGGTGCAAGAGACCAGAGGGATTGTTGCCCATGTGGCGCACAGAGGATGAGAGGCATAACCAAAGGTCAGGGAGGTTGACCACAAAAGCAGCAAAAGTGGAGCCAGAGAAAAAACCATAAATTTAAGGACTGGGAGCAACATTTTCAGAAACTCCAGGATATTTGGAGTCTGAAGATGCAATTTTCAGGGTTGTTGTGGGTAGAATTTGTAGAAACCAGGGTAGTTTTAAGCAGTAATTTAAACAGCTGGTCAAGGGACTTTGGAGGCCTTGGGGATGGTCTTGGGAGCCTTTATCTACAATTTTATTAAACTCAGGTTCAAAAGCAAGCAAAAACAATGTGAATAGTAAATTCAAGTAGGCTTTTATACAAACTACTAATTTAAAAACAGGTTCAAACTGTGTTTCAACAGCAAAAGCAATTAAGACAAACACTATACACTGGCGTTTCAGCTTCTAAAATTAAGAAGGCCTGCGGGTTTAAAAGAGCTTCTTTAAGGTAAGGTATAAGTAAAAACTGACTAACACTTTTAAAATCCAAAGGAAAACTCAAAGAAGGAGTTGAACTGTCTCAAAACTAATAAAAGAATGCAGCAAACTCCAAATTTAATAATATTAGAGAATCAACAAGCAGGGGACTGGGAGTCCCATTGCTAAGTCAAAAAAGAGGGGAGTAGTTGCAATTGAATGGCATGACAGACTGGCCAGACTTTGATTGGCCGGTGGTGAATTTTTGTTGATCCAATCCAGGGGGACTGGAAAGTTTTAAACTAATTTCCGCGGCTTCATCTGATTGGCCAGAGGTGGTCACAGTCATTTGTGAATTATTTAACTTCATGGATGCCAACATGGCCTCACTTGATTGGTTTTCTCTGATGGTTTTCAGAAGTGGGCAATACCAAGACAATAAGTAGTCCAAATTAACCAGTGTTTCTTCCCAGGGGAAGAAACAAAGGCCAACTGGTCTACAGAGTGGGCCACTACAAAAATTTTGTCCACAGTATGTGCCAAATCTTCCAAAGAACTGAGCGGCTTGGCTGGGATTTTAAGGCTTTTTTGGTGCAGCAGGGGAAGATATTGTGGTCCAGAGCCAAAGGGGGCAGTGGATTTACAAAATCTGTATTACATGTGATCATTGGTTTATTTTATTGAGGTTTAATATAATACTTTCCTTCTTGGAAAACCTGCTAGAAATGTGCCAATAATTGTACCCTGCTTCTACTTATTTTTTCCTGCATAATGTTTTTTTATAGTTATTCTGTAATATTGAGGATGTAGTTCTAATTTACAATAATATATAAAAACCATTTCCAAGATTTTGAATAAGCATAAGTTTATATTAGAGGCAATTTTGGGGTTGTGCAGCAAAATTTTGCCACTATTCCACTCATTGCCCTTATGATTGGTTTGATCCTGATGCTAACAACAAGCCCATGTATCTAGAGCTGTGCAGTGCAAATGGTGATAAAGATTTTGTGGAGCCCAAGTAGAAGTCTGACTTTAGTCCTTTGAAGGTACATGACTTTTTGGAGGAGGTCAATCATGATAGGATATGTGCCTTTAAGCTGGAAAGCAGGCCAATTATTCTACTTCTTGGAAATTCCTGTGTTGCCCCTATTCATGAAAGCTCAAAATTCTTGTCTGAGCACCACCTCAGAGAACTGTAGACATGTGAAAATTTCCACAAATATCATGTCACTTTGATTGTGATTCATTATCTTCTTGAAAATTTCATTGGTTATAAGTTATTGCTTGGGAGGCACATTTACCAAACTAGAACCCAGAATGGATTATGCTTGATTTGATTGTCCTGAATTGTCTTGGTATTGTCAAATTTAGATAGATGGAGCCACATTTTTTCAGTCTTCTGTGTGTGGCACAGGCTTGGGTTGGGCCTGGTCTTGGGGTAACTCATAGTGGCTGTCAAAAAAGCCTTCCAGTGCCACATCTGGTGAAACATACAACTCACTCTCATTACAACTTAAGTTGAGTTGGGTGTAAACAGGGGCCATGGTGGCTGTACTTTCCTGCTCAATAAACTGGGTTTGTAGTTGCTCCTGGTACTGCTTCACCACAATATTGTCAAAACAACATGGTTGACCCCCAGAAAAATTTCACACAAGAGACCCCATGCCACTCAAACTGACTTTCCTACTAATGAAAGCCAAATAGAGAAGCCAACTCAACTTTCCAAACAAGGCAACAAAAACCAGTGTCAATCTCAACTTGGTGGGTAACTCAATTTGGCGCTTGACTCATTACGCAGACAAATCAACCCTGCCCAATCAAATTTATTGATTGTCCCAATATTGTTTCTTTTAAAATGATTCCCTCAAACTATATAATTCACATCTCAATAAAGATATTTATCTAGTTTCCAATATTTTCCCCTTGTAACTTTGCTAATACAGCACAGTTACAACAATATCAAAATATCATTGCTTGTGTAAGCCATCTTAAAAATAAAAGTTAAATAATTCTATTAAAAACAAAAATTGGAGTATTGCCAGTGTATTGATTTTATTTAAATCTGTGCTCTTATTTGAGACACTCTCTCAGACAAAAGCGGCCAAATTGAGAAGCACATAAATTGAAAATAATGCTGTAGTTTCCTGGATAGATTTTAGTGGATTTACTCTTGGAAGACCCTATTTATATTTTGAGTTACAAAATCAATCTGGATTTTCAAAAAATTAGCTATTTTGTGTTTGAAAATATCACTTTTGTGACCAACTCTATTTTGTCCTCTCATTATAGCATTTTTGCTACATGATCAATAAAACAGTTGACAAAGATTGCTTCAGAATGTGACTGGATCAAATTTGTTTTGAATATGGGTCCCACGTTTTTGCTATATCATTTTTGAGATTTGGGATTTGACTTTAAATTTGTTGTGTTTGATCATTTTTGCAATCCAGACCTAGATAAATGGAACTTTTGTTGAGTCAAATAAACTTCAGTTAGAATTATTTTGCTTTTGTTCTGAGCTGAGCTGATTTTGTTTTATACTAATATATTTTTATGCCAAAAGGTTATAAAACTGCTTTATGGTTCATTTAAAAATTCAACTATATTTATCTTCCATCCTCCTCAATACTGGGATAAAGGAGAAGAACACACTCCAGATAAACAAAGTCTTACAACATCTTTGATTACTCCTTCTTGAGAAATGACTTAAATACAAGTAAAAGATGGCCCTAAGACATAATCCAGATATTACATGATCAAACCATCAAGTTCCAAAATAATCTGTATCTTCCAAACCACATGATATCCATCATCTACATGGACACTATGCAACATATCAGTTAGATATATAAAGCTCTTCTTATGTATTCGATAAAGTTATCAATCTCTTCTTAAATTCTCCCCTTTATCTTGTATTTTATACTTTTCAGAAGTATATTCAACAAAAGACTATTATCAACTTTGAGGATATCTACACTGCAGTCCTTGCCTACTATCATAAAGATATAAAGCTTAAACATATTCAAGCTATCCCTGATGCTCTCTGTTGATGTTTGATTCATTTCAAATAAACTCATTTCTTCTTCCTCCTCTTTTATTTTCATTGGTAGTTTTCCTTTTATTTTATATTTAGTTATTTGATATATGTAGTATATTTTCAACTAGTATACCTGAAATTGGCCTCTTTTGAATGTTCTGGCTTCAGAACTTTCTGTGACCTAGTTGCTACTAATTAACCACATTCTTATTGTAGATTTAGATTCATCAGGGCTTTTTTAGCCTACTCATATCCTTTATTTTTTAATTTTTATAATTTCTTGAGCCTCAAAAGCAATTACCTGGTGGGAGATTGTTTTTGCTATTCAAAAAGTGAAAAGGAGATGTCATATCTGCTATTACTTTTGAGATGCCATAAATTAAGATAGCATATTACAAGATGCCGTTTTCGATGAGTTGTGCTAATTAAGAAAATGCATGGCAAAGCTTAAAAATCAAGGATAACAAAGCATTGTATGGCGATTACAGTGATTTAATGAAAACAATTTATAAACTTAAATTTAAAAGGTTTATAAGGCTGTGAAGAGGGTTTATGAACAGACTCCAATCGGCATATGTAAAAAAGTGATTGGCTAAACTCAAGGGATAAAGGATAACGAAGCAATACTTGTCAACATAAGTGACGTCATAAATTTACTTGCTCCCAAGAAGGAAGGCAAAGGTAAAAAATAATATCAGATTGGGATATCGAAGCTAGAGGTATCAAGGAGGGCTATCAGATTTTAAGCACATCGATTCGAAAAGGCGCGTTTATTTAGCGCTTATATTAATGGCGAAAATGGGGCACTCGTTTGTCAAGAGCCTGAGATTTTATCAAATCAAAAAGGTGGATAAAATTTCTTGAAGTCGTTCTATTCAGCCAAAAAAATTAGCTCCCCAAGTCCAAAGATGTTTAATGTAAGGCTCGGAACTTCGTCAACACGATCTTCTTTCCTTGTCTCAAAAGATACTGGCGAAATGTTTGTTCTAAAACGAGGTAATATAACTATCAGGCAGCAGCTGCTAAATTGTTTTAGATGGACATAAGGAGCCCGTGGCTTTTGACAAAATCACTGCTAGAATTGTCAAGCTGTGCTACGGCCTTGACATGAATTATGTTGATCCTACTGCGATCGCACAAAAGGTATTATTTTTTATTTCTATATCCTCATGTATATTAGGTTGTCTCTGGTGTGTATCCTGGAGTAACCACTGTAGAGTTAGACAACCTAGCTGCTGAGACTGCAGCTTATATGACAACTAAGCACCCTGATTATGCTACACTTGCTGCTCGTATTGCTGTTTCTAATCTCCATAAGCAATCTGAAAAGCAATTTACCAGAGTTATTGAATCTCTTTATTCATATATTAACCCCAAAAATAATCGTCCTTCTCCCATGATTTCAGAGGAGACCTTTAAGATTATTATGGCAAATGCTGATCGGTTAAACTCTGCTATTATTTATGATCGCGATTTTGATTACAGTTATTTTGGGTTTAAGACTTTAGAGCGTAGCTACCTTCTTCGGATCAATGGTAAAATTGCTGAGCGCCCCCAGCATATGCTAATGCGAGTATCTGTGGGTATCCATGGTGAAAATATTGAAGCCGCTATTGAGACTTATGAGCTTATGTCAAATAAGTTTTTTACCCATGCTTCTCCTACACTATTCAATGCTGGTACTCCCCGCCCCCAGCTCTCTTCCTGCTTTCTGCTGACCATGAAGGATGATTCTATTGAAGGCATCTATGATACCCTCAAAAGCTGTGCTCTCATCTCAAAGACTGCTGGAGGAATTGGTCTCAATGTTCATAAAATCCGTGCTGCAGGCTCTTACATTGCTGGAACCAATGGGCAATCCAATGGACTGATCCCTATGCTGCGTGTTTTCAATAATACTGCCCGCTATGTTGACCAAGGTGGAAATAAGAGGCCAGGTGCATTTGCTATCTATCTTGAACCTTGGCATCCTGACATCTTTGAGTTTCTTGATCTGAAGAAAAATACTGGCAAAGAGGAAAATCGTGCTAGAGATCTTTTCTATGCCATGTGGATTCCAGATCTTTTTATGAAGAGAGTTCAACAGAATGGGGATTGGTCACTGTTCTGCCCCAATGAAACCCCTGGCTTAGAAGATGTTTGGGGTGAGAAATTTGAAGAGCTTTATACCAAATATGAGCGTGAGGGTCGTGCCTTCAAGACTGTCAAGGCCCAGAAGGTTTGGTATGCTATCCTTGACTCTCAGATTGAGACTGGTGTACCCTACATGCTTTACAAGGATGCTTGCAACTCTAAGAGCAACCAACAGAATGTTGGGACTATCAAGTGCAGTAATCTTTGCACTGAAATTGTTGAGTACTCCTCTCCTGAAGAAGTTGCAGTGTGCAACCTTGCCAGCATTGCCATCCCTACATTTGTTGAAGACAAAGGTCTATTGGATTATCAAAAGCTCCATGATGTTGCCAAGGTTCTTACTCGCAATCTTAACCGCATCATTGATATCAACTACTACCCTGTGCCTGAGGCTCGTAAATCTAATATGCGCCACCGTCCTATTGGTATTGGAGTTCAAGGCTTGGCTGATGCCTTCATTAAGCTTAGACTGCCATTTGATTCAGAAGCTGCTGCTGAAGTCAACCGCAAGATCTTTGAAACAATCTACCATGCTGCTGTTGAAGCCTCAACTGAGCTGGCTGAGAAAGAGGGTGTCTATGAGACTTATGAAGGAAGTCCTATATCTAAGGGAGTTCTACAGTGTGATATGTGGAATGTGACCCCTTCTTCTCTTTGGGACTGGGATACTCTGCGCCAGAAAGTAGCCAAGCATGGTGTTCGCAATTCTCTTCTTGTTGCACCCATGCCTACTGCCTCCACTTCTCAGATTCTTGGCTTCAATGAGTGCTTTGAGCCCTACACCAGTAACATTTACACTCGTCGTGTCCTTGCTGGTGAATTCCAGGTTGTTAACCCATGGCTTCTCCGTGACCTTGTTGAGCTTGGACTCTGGTCTGACTCAATGAAGAACCGCATTATTTCTGACCAGGGCTCCATCCAGAAGATCAATGTTATCCCTGAGGAGCTCCGTGCCCTGTACAAGACCACCTGGGAGATCTCACAGAAGGTTATTATCCAGATGGCTGCTGACCGTGGTGCTTACATTGATCAGTCACAATCCCTCAACATCCACATTGCTGAGCCTAATTATGCCAACTTGACATCCATGCACTTTTATGGCTGGAGCAGAGGTCTCAAGACCGGTATGTATTATCTCCGCACCCGCCCTGCAGCTGATGCTATCCAATTCACTGTTGATAAGCTATCACTTGAAGATGAAGATGCTGAAGCTCTTGCCCGCCTGCAATGCTCTATTGATAACCGTGATGCTTGCCTTATGTGCTCTGGTTAGATATAATTTTTTCTAACATTCACCTTGGTAGGGTATTAAAATGATTCTTTTGCTACTGATTTGATATTATCCAAGTCTTAGATTAACAAGTTATTTCTTTTAAATTTTAAACAAGGATTATCATAATAGTTCATACATTAAGCTGCTTATCATTTAAACACTTATGTTTTGCTCTACACTCTATTGGATAAAGAATATAACTCTTGTTTAGTCAGGGCTCAACTTTTTAAGAGGTGTTAACTGGTCTCCTTGGTGGGACCACTATATCATGGGTGGTGCTAGTTAAGTGTAACTTGAAAAGTTTTACTATTCAAATTAATCATTAACTGTTTTCTTACAGCAATATTTATGTTATTGCCAAGATATTATTGAAGTATGTGGAGTCAGCAAGTAAGTTATTTAAGGGGCCAAATGTGGTCTCATAAAACTTCTGGTGCTAGTTTTTTAAGTGTAGATTTATGCTGAATAGCAATATAGCTGAATGGTTGGCAGCCCCAAATGAGTTTTTAAGGCTATTTGCTTTTTAAAAGGAATTTTCTATGGTTTGGCTTATTATATGCATGATTAAGTAACAATTCTATTCTAATACTGGAACAATTTATCACAAACAAGACAGCCAACCTTTGCAAAAAATTGGCCTTAATAAAATGGTATATAGCAGCACCTCCAGAATCAAAATCAACAAAGAAAATATGTTTTTTTGTATTGAACTTGGTTATCAAAATAATTTTAATTATTGATTAATACTATTAATCTGGTTATTATCAACTTCACAGTAGGTAGTATCACAGTTGATAGTCTAACATTTATAGTTCCTTTCTGCTGTATTCTACTTTAAGCTTGGCTAAAAAACACAAAAAAGAAGATCCTAACCTTAGGATTGGGTTTGTACTAAGCCTGTTGTTAGTCTTCAGGGATGGGTAAGAAGTACACTAAGGCCCTGGAAATGCAGAATATACAATGGTTTTCTCTAGGTAGGGCTAATAAGGGTGTGCTAAAATACAGAAAACACACAAAAAATATTACAATGAACTTAGATTCTATTTAGAACAAAATAGAATTGTATAATGTTTATGAGAACCACAAATCATTAGATAGACATAATTTTAACTAGCTGTTGCAATGAGTGGAATGTAGATTAATTTGGGTATTTAATATAGTGAAATTAGGTTTATTTATTTAAGCAAATATTAAATACTTGAGAAGAAAAAAGAAAGGAAATTCTATTGATATTGCAGTTGAGATTCAAACCCAACTTAGGAAAAAATAATATTACAAGGATGTGCTCATTTACAACACTTTCTAACCGAGTATTTGAATTCAGAAGTAAAATATAGTGTTTTACAGTCTATTATTTTAACTGGTTTAAAATTTTTAACTATATGTTATATTGTGTTGCAAGGCACAACCAAATAGAGAAATGATTCAATTTAACACTATTATTGCCACTTAATTAAAAAGAAAAAATGTTATTCTTGATCCTGCATATGACTCTTCCAGAATGAAATCCCAAATCATTACCAGAATCAATACCAAATTTTTGATTCATATCTATCTACTATATAACAAAAATGATATTTCAATAAAAAAATATATTTCTCTTCCAAATATTGCTTTCCAAAAGTCTCCTCTTAACACTAGTAGCAGCATAAAAGGAAAAATACACTACAACATGTCAATTGTCTTCAGCAACCCCAAAGGCAAAAACAACAACACCACACACCTCTTGGCAGGCTCATCATATGCAAATTATTTTGGATACATCAACATGGTATTCAATGAACCCACTTGACCTAAACTCCTTTTAATATTTGACCTGGCATCCAATATCCCACCAGGTTACATGGCATAAAACTAATGCATCATGCCAAGAGGACTTGTACTTGCACTTGCACAAATTGTCATGGTATTTTACATAATTCTGGGAATTATATGTCCCAACTGTAGGGACAAGAAATTGGGGAAGCAGTTAACAAAGTTGACAGATTTAAATAAACCCATTGATTGAAAATGGGTTACTGCTCCTCAAGTTTTTCAGCAAAATCCACTCTACCCAGAGAAGATTGATACTGATAAATAGACATAATCTGAGGGTCACCTGATACAACTTTGTTTATCAGAATAATCTGCAAAAATTAATCACAAGGGTTTTTGCATGCTGGACAAGCTACTCATTGGAATGATGAGACAGAATAGGAGCCATGGATTCAAATGGTATTTCCAGGTCAATAATTTTGGTACTTATTGAAAATTTCCCATTGTTTAACTCTTAAGAGCTAAGTTCTCCCTAAATACTCAATAAAACTAAAAACTTATCTTCCATATTTAATATATTTTCATGCATCCTATAGTTGGTCTTCTCTGCTACATTCCCTAAAATTTGATTTTGAATTGGATTGTAATGGGAAGATGAGGTCCATCCCTGAGCTCTACTTTATCTATGCTGCCCAATTTTTTCCAAATGCCTGCCAATATTGGAGTCTTTCCTACAGAATCCAAAAATGAGACTGTTATTACCTCCCAATATTCTGAGTTCTATTCAGAAGACTCCCTCATTTTGTTGCAGACTATCTATCTAGGTTTACTCTGGTTGGTCTTAATTATTTTATTAAACCCCATTGTAACTCTTGAAAATTTTACTAAACAGTACATACAGCTTTGGTGGTGGCTAATCATTAACTGCTTGTGGATTTGGGTGTTTATCCCCACCACTTGGAGACCGCTTCATACTACCCAGCAATTTCTGTCACACAAACACTACCCAACCTTATCTTACCCAGACATGATAATAATCAAAAGGCAACAGTGGGAATCAAATAGAGAACCACAAGTACATGTGCATTGAAAAGTTCTCTGATAAGAAAAAAGAAAAGATAAAAAACTGGATTGAACACACAGTCACAAAATATTTGGCCACCCAAGTCCCCAGAAAAAAATGGGCTCAAGAAGCTGAAAACCACCTCTTTGAATCAACAGGCAACTGATATGTCACCTGGATAAAATCCAGATCAGATGAAGAACTCATATCTGGATACTGTAAGTTCAGGACCTATGAGCAAAAACGCAGGATTGTCAAATCCTACATTCAAATTTCACATCACATTTAGGCTTAGCCTTTTTAAATTAAATTAAATTTCTTTGTATTTTATTTGAATGTTTCAAAAAGCAGGATTTCATGGATAACTTTTAAATTTGAATTTGTGCTGAATATTTCAAACATAAAAATGAATCAACTTGATTCAGATTTGGATTTTTAAAATCTATAAACCATTTTCATTAAGTTAACTATGCTTTTTTGAAATTGCAGGATTGTCAAATCCAAGAACCAAATTTCAAATCACAAATGAAAGCCACTAGTAAATTTATAAATTAATTACATGATTTGAAATCAAATTTGAATACACACTAAGTAAACCAAGAAACACTAACCCAAATTAAGAAGCTCCAATATGACTAAAATCAAATGAAAAACTCACTTTTAATGATTATATAGAGATATTAAAACACTTAAAAATTAAATTTGTTCAAAACAAGGCTAAGTAAAATAAATTCACTTCAATCACTAAAAACAATTGTGATAACATTCAAGGCTAAAAAATAATAAAGGACAACCCAAAACTAAACTAAAAACCTAAATAAAACAAATATTTAATTTAAGATATAATTTTTATTTTTATGAACAGACATCACAGCACCCAACCAGCCCCTGCAACAGGATGCAGGACAGCCTATCCAAAAGAACACCCATAAGGTTCAAGGAATAGACCCAGAACACAGAATGGACACATCAAGCCAAAATCACAAGCCTCCCATATTATTAGTACCAGCCAATCACTCCTCAAAACTCAAGCAAGATACAGCAGTCAAAATCCCAGACACAAGCCACTCTCACAGCCTGTCACTAAAGTCGCCCATACCAGAGCTATTGGGAGCAATTAGTTTACATAAACCTCCACTTTTTACCCAGTTATAGAATGGCACCACACACTGGATCCCAGAGTTGCCAGTTTATGTCCCAGATGATTTGATAGTTCCTATGTGTTTTAAAATCAAACTCTTTAGGGGTTTCAATTGGCCTTGGGAATGATGGCTCATAAATTGACTCTTGAAAAAGCCATTACTTTTGCTTTTATCCTGATGTATTCTCCTTACTCAGATATGGATTAATACTAATACCTGAGACTTAAGGAACTTTATCAGCCTCCTGTCACTTGGAGTATCTACACTAAGGCCACTAGGATCAAAATTCTGGTATAAAATCAGAATCCCTTTTTCAGCATAATTAAGTTCATTTTTGCTCATTAATTTGATATTGAATATTAGGCACCCATCTTTCATTTGCTAGTAAAATACTTTTATTCATATACAGATCAAACTGGCTTAAAGCCAGAGCCCCAAGTCTCACACATTTAAGACTTTTTCCTGAGTTCTTTGCTATGTTAAATATCAAAGCACAACTCAACAAAATACTGCTCACTATAGGGGCTGTAAGCCCTGCCTTCAGGCCTTACAACACTATATTAATTGATCCTGACCACCCTCCTTCCACTGGCAGTACTTTTACTACTATATATAGCCCTTTCCTGGAAGAGTAAATCTTGGACCTCCCTGCTATCCCTACTGCCGTGGCTATATCACGCTAGCTGAACATCTTGCCTATCACCATGGGCGCGCCTACCTTCAATCAAGTAAAAGAAACTGCACTTGCTCTGATGAAAGATAGTTTTGCTGCTGATAGCATGAGTTCAAAGCTCAAATCTGCATTTAGAAGCCCTGACTACCCCTTTATGATGGTAAAACAAGGACTATGTCAGTGATCCAGTCTTGGGTGACCAGCCCGCTGTTTCCAGGGATAACCTGGGCCAGGTTTTTTGCGGACAATGCCCACCACAAGAGGGGAGCTAATTTAAAAAGTGTCATGAACCGCCATGACATTATTATTTATGAAAATTGCGTTTTAACTACCTGGGCTGATAGAGCAGATTCTTGCCATCAAAATGAGCCCTTGATGGTCTCTCTAGGTGAAATAGTTCAGAAGTTAATCTGATTTGAATATTTAGCCTGTGAGAACTCATTGATACGTCCCAAAAAGGAAATGTGATTAGGTATTGGGCCTACAAAGACAATGATCAACGCTGTGCGGACAAATACTAGTGTATCTCAGCTGATACTGATCAGATTTAGACATTTTTACGCTCAAATTGAAGCCACAAAGCAGGAGCTTCTATTTAAACTATTTTTGGACAATAAACAGAAGCAAAGCGTGAAGTTCAAAGATTCTCAAAGGAATATGATGAAATATAATCAGCTGATGTCTCAGACTCACAGAATGAGCCCCCAGATGAAGACCTGAGAACCTCTGATAATGATCTGGAAGAATCAGATCAAATAGTATAAAAAGAGCCTGAATTCCCTCCCCTTCATCTGTGGCCATTTTTGGTTTTTGAATTAAACAAATCAAATACATCTAATCTTCATTTAATGATTCAGAGTCAGAAGCCCTTGGGCCCTGACATTATGACCACCCTACCCCTCAGCAATGATGAAGCCCTTGCCTACCTACTTCTTGGAGCCCTTCTGGTGTTGTTCTTTCTCCTTGCTGTTCAGTTGACCCGGTTGTACACCGCCAGTACTGCCAACCCTCAACCAACCACCAACGCCTCCCACACTGTACTAGGAAACCTACACTATCTTGTGTACACTATTACCTATTGGTATTATCCAAACCATGGCCTGAAAGAATGGTCAGACCTGTATGAAAAGGCCAACTTTCCTGATGTGAACCAGATGTTATCCATAACACAAGTAACCCTGGGCCCCTATTATTATCTTATAATGGGGGCATCTTGTATGTTTATGTTAATAATATCAGCTTACTATATTTACCAGTACAATTCCCAGACAATGCCAGAGTTATACCAGACTAGACCAGAACGTGAAGCCTATATTAAACATGAACTAGAACCCTCCTGCATGTTGACACCAAAGACAATGCTGTCTGCCTGTTACCCTGGAAGCCTGTCCAAGCCATTGTCAAGTTGGTCTTCTGATATGACTACCAGATCTTCTTTTGAGCCTTTACTATTGAGTGAACCCCAAGCTTCTTCCCAAGTTTCAGATTCAAAGACTAAAAAAACATATGTGTCTTGCATTTCTTTCAAGCAATACCACGCCACATGTATCCCCAAGCAACAGATATACATAGGTGCTATGGAAACAGTAAAGAACTTTGAGATGGCTCCAACTGAGAAAAGCCCCCCTTCAAAACTGCCTAGTCCTCTTGTTACCAAACCCAAATCTATATACAGATTGAAAAGTGATGCTATAAAAGAAGCTATAAAGGCAGCTGAACTCAGAATTAGCCAAGGGTTGCTGCTAGACAACTGCTGCTCCCTTAACCATTGGTTCTCAGAAATAGAATCCCAAGAAAGAATGAAGAAGAAAAGCCAACTTGCCCCTACCAAATCAGTTGATCCTAGTATAAAGTCAGGACCTGATAGCACACCAGAAAATAAGAAGACAGACTTCCCTTACTCAGTCATGACCACTTCAGTTAGTACCATCCAGTCCCTCTCCCATATGCTAGTAAGTAGCCACCACCAAGGCTACACAATTCTTCTATCAGCATCCAAAGAGCATAAAAATGATGGTAGTCCTTATAAAGTTGATGACGTGTACACAAGACCACACCAGCCTGAAAGAATTCCAGTAGAATTAAAGACCAGAGACAGACCTAGAGATTCTTGTAGGAGAACCAGAATCTACAAGAAGCTTCAGCCCCAAGAGTACAGACCCCAGAAAGCCATCCCTGAGAGACCAGATGGTCACAAAAAGAAAACAAAGGAACACCAAGAGTCTATCAGTCTAGTTGAGCCTAAAGCTCCTGGTAGAGATCAGACGTCAGCCAAGTCCTTCCCTGGACTAGCTAATTCCCTGCCTAAACCAGAAAATGTTGTATCCAAAGGAAGTCAAACCAACAACCCTCATCCCAAGGATTCCAAAGCCCCAGAAAATTTTTCTTCCTTCAACCACTTCATGATGTTGCCAGAGAAGATATTAGAGGGGGATGAGGATAATTTGCACACTGAAAAATATCCTGAAATTTTGCCTAAAGCAAAGGAATTTGATTCCCAACTCTGCCCAAAACACTCAAGGGATTCAAGACCTGAAATTAGTGTTCATGACATTTCAAAGTCAAGTAGAGCCTGCAGTGAGAGCCCCAAGATCCAAAAGCAAGTCCCTGATGATAGTGAAGGGTGTCATGAAATTAAAACAGAAGAATCCAAAGAAATTGATTGGAACCCAAGTTGTGATACCAAATTAAAGCCAAAATCTGCTACTGGGAAAAACAAAGATAATCCCATCCAGTTTATCATAGAAGATAGTTGGAGTCCTGTGAAAGAGTACAACATCAACCAGTTAAACCTACACATCCAGTTGAATAAATATCCCCCAGACAACCATGTGAAAAACCAAGCAGTATCAGGACCAGAAAAGTTCAAATTAAGAAAGAGGACTTCAAGAAACCCCAATTTTCAAGTCCAGATAAAAGCAGCCAACAACAAACCAGCCAATACAGCTAAATCAAAGGACACTACCATCCCTCCTGGTCAAGTAAAATATGGAACCCAAATTCAACTGCAAGATGAAAATGTTTTTGAAGTAATTTTGGAGGCCCTATATGATCAACATGAAGCTTTAATTTCTTCTGACAGAGGTCTAGTCAACATCAGTTCAAGATATTCAGGAACAGATTTGTTAGAGTCAACTTGGGATAAGTTGACTATAGAAGGGGATAGTGTCATGAACCGCCATGACATTATTATTTATAAAAATTGCGTTTTAACTACCTAGACTGATAGAGCAGATCCTTGCCATCAAAATGAGCCCTTGATGGTCTCTCTAGGTGAACTAGTTCAGAAGTTGATCTGATTTGAATATTTAGCCCGTGAGAACTCATTGATACGTCCCAAAAAGGAAATGCGATTAGGTATTGGGCCTACAAAGACAACAATCAACGCTGTGCGGACAAATACTAGTGTATCTCAGCTGATAGTGATCGGATTTGGACGTTTTTTTGCTCAAATTGAAGCCATAAAGCAGGAGCTTCTATTTGGACTATTTTTGAATAATAAACAGAAGAAAAGCGTGAAGTTCAAAAATTCTCAAAAGAATATGATGCAATATAATCAGCTGATGTCTCAGACTCACAGAATGAGCCCCCAGATGAAGACCTGAGAACCTCTGAGAATGATCTGTAAGAATCAATAAAATAGTACAAAAAGAGCCTGACTTCCCTCCCCTTCATTTGTGGTCATTTTTAGTCCTTGAATTAAACAAATCAAATACATCTAATCTTTAATTTAATGGTTCAGAGTCAGAAGCCCTTGGGCCCTG